>SRPN01000229.1:0-38498 GCA_018360045.1 Claviceps capensis | reverse complement strand
TCGAATGAAGTGGTGGTGCTGAGGGCGGCATTTTCGAGTTTTCCATTCGGAGGTGGACTGCTGTTAGGGCTACAGCAGGTTATACAGCCAATTCAGAAAACCCCGGGATTAGCCCTGCACGCCCTGCGCGCAAAGTTTCATGAGAGACGGATTGACAAGAGGGCATCGCAAAACGGAGTAGATCTCAATTCACATTTCTTTTACTAGCCAGCAGTACGGAGTACATCCAACGTGAGACCGTATTGCCCCATCATCCATGTCATCCAATAGCAGCAGTCCACGAAACGGCAATGATCAGCATTGCCAGCCTTCAACAAAGCCAGCTGGACACCTGAAGCGGCCGGCGCTCGTTGTGTGCGACTCGTGAGAAGCAGGCAACGTCGATGCGTCGTCTCATGCGCTTCCCACTGAACAGCTGACCTACCCGCCCCATGCGCCACAAGCCACGCCTTTCACATCCTGCATGCGCCACATGCGCAAGTCACGCACCCGCACCCAAACCCAATCAGAAGCGTCTTGAAAGACACCCCAAGCCGGCCATGCTCGTCATCGTCTCTCTGCAACATTTTAATAGCCGTAGCCGCTGCCACCGCCGTACCCGCCCTCTTGGCGACGACCATGGTGCTCACGACCGCCATATTCTTCCCTCTGTTCTTCGTCGTCATCGTTTCGACTCTCCTGGCGGTGCCCGTGGCTTCGATTGCCGCCGTAGCTTTCCTCGCGACCACCGTAACTGTCATTCTGACGGCCGGCATAGCTGCTCTCCTCGCGACCGTAGCTTTCCTGACGACCGTAGCTTTCCTGACGACCGTAGCTTTCCTGACGACCGTAGCTTTCCTCGCGACCGCCGTATGTGCTTTCCTGACGGCCCGCATATTCATCGACATCATCATCCCGGCGACGGGAGTGGCTCTCCTGCTGGCGGCCGTAGCTGTTGTTACCGCTGTGTTGTTCATGACGACGGCCCTCATCATCGTTATCCCGGCGATGGTGCTCGGAGCGCCCGCTGCTATAGGTATTGTCGTCGTCCCGTTCTTGACGGTTCTCGTGACGGTAGCCGCTGCTGCTGTGTTGGGTCTGGCCGTAGCTTTCAGTGTTGTCCTGACGACCGTAGCTCTCAGTGTTCTCTTGGCGGCCGTAGCTACCAGTGTTCTCCTGGCGACCGTAGCTCTCAGTGTTCTCCTGACGTCCGTAGCTCTGAGTGTTCTCCTGGCGGCCGTAGCTCGACTGGCCCGACTGGCCTGCCGCGTACGATTCATTATGATTATCGCTTCGGCGCTCCTCGCTCTTGCCCTCATCCTTTCCGAGCGCCTCCCCAAGAATAGAGCCAGCCTTGCTCAAGAAGCGTCCAAAGCCGCTCTTCTCCTCTTCCTCAGGCTCAGCGACCGGACGACCACCAGCGGGAAGTTTCATGCCCGTCTGCTGCTCAACCACGTCGGAGATGAGCCCAGTGGCGCCCTGGACGATGGCGTTGGCTGCAGCCCCAGCGATCTTGTTTTCAAGTGTGTCGGGCTCGCCATAGAGCTTTCGCATCTTTAGCTTGCCGGCGCATCCGTGTCCGTGACCCGTGTCGTCGACGCCCTCCTTGTGGTTTTCACCGCGCTCGACGCCGTCGCGGGACAGCTTCTGACGGTAAGAGTCCTGCTCGCCGCGGAGCTCGCCCCACCATGTCTCCACTTCCTGGAACATGAGATTGCGAGCTTCGGATGCACCGTCTTGTCCCAGGTTTCTCTGGGCGGGATGGTGCATGATGCCGTGAATGATGCGATCGCAGAGACGGTTGACGTCGGTGCCATCGTTGTCGATTGCTTCCATGAGCTGAGGAACAGTCCAAGTCACCATCTTGGCCGCGGTGCGGCCGGCAATCTCATTCAGAATCTGGCAGAGTTTTCAGTAACGCCGACGACACATCAACGAGCGAAGCGAGGAAAGAAAAAGCTTACGTTGGAGAAGTGGTCCTTGGAAAGCATGGAGTGCGTAGGGTCGGTGCACCGGTTGTTCTCGAAGACGACGTGCTGCTCATCCTCGCTGCTCTTGATCACTTCTCCGGACCCAGTAGCCAGCTCGTTCTTGACCTGGCGAATGAGCGGCACAACAACAGGGGCCATGATGGAGAAGACAAATCGAGAGAGCTGTTCTTCCAACTGCTCGATAATCTTGGGCAGAACGGGGATGTTCTCCACGGCAGACGTGATGCTCTTCATGACGTCGTCGTGGAACGCGATGGCGGGCATAATTTGGCTGTACACCTGCTGCACGTAGACGGTGAACTCTTCGGGATTGCGAGGAGACACAGACATGTTCTCGAGTTGAGACGAGGCGGCATTGCCCTGGATCTCATCAATTCGGTTCTTCTGGCTCTTGCCGCCGAAGAGACTGTCGGGAATCTTGTCGAGGAGCTCACGGAGCAGGCTGGTATCCGAGTTCTTGCTGTCCTGCAGAGTGCCTTCAAGCTCTTCAATTTCGTTCTGGGTCATCTTATCCGATACTGTGTGTGATCAACGATCAGTCAGAAGACAGACAAATAATTGAAATTTCAACAATGGCACGGGACGCACCTTCACCGACAACGGAATGGAGAAAGTCAACTCCTCCAAAAGTTCCCGTAACAATGGGGTAGACCTCATCATTGGCACCTTCGAGACGCATGCGCGTCTCACTACCGACGTGAGGAAAGACGTCTCGCTCTCCCATTTCAATCAGAGCCAGCTCGCAGTAGTTGCTGTGCGCAAGGAAATCTACAGTCGCACATTAGCTCAATTGCTCGCACAATCTGGTGGTCGCCATCTGGGACAAGACTTACCCTCCAAGCAGTGCAGACCGGTGCCCATGAGTCGCAGAGCCTCGTAAAGGTCCGGCTTATTACCATTGTTCTTGTAGTCGCGGCCCAGCTCGATGCAGCGAGTGAAGAGATTTCTGACGTGTTGGGACGACGTCATGATTCCGACACGGTCGTTGGCAATGTAATTCTTCATGCCGGACTCAGGATCGATGGCAAGCTCGCGGCCCTCATCGATAGGGCCACGCAGGCGATTGTCATACTGTCGGGCATCTTTGTTATCGGCGTAATTCTTGGGGTTATCGATGTGGTCTTCGGGTCGGTAGCAGCCCAGACGGTCTGCAGTGACTTCGAATTCTCCAGAGCCGTAACCGAAAGTCAGGAAACCGAGAACACAGAGGAGCAGGCGGATCGCTTCGGCGGAGACGGCCTTGACAGTACCGACATCGATAGCCTGGGAGTAGTCGCGCAGCCAGTTTCCAAAATAGACCCTAGACACCATGATTTTGTTGAACTTTTTATGCTTCATGGCCTGAGCCATGGCAAGTGTGAGTAGGGCATCTTCAATGTCACCGTGTCGCCCTGTTGATAGCAAAGACGAGCGTTAGAGAGTTGAAGAAGGATGGGCGGAGGAGGGTTTGGCGTACAGTTCTGGCCCTCGACCTTGGACGTGGAGCCAATATTGCCAGCGCCGAAAGCAGCCGCAGGACCAACGAGGGCTACCAGGACGATGAAACCCAAGACCAGGCCATTGTATCTTGAATCCAGCATTTTTCCCCTCTAGCGACCGACGACAGAAAATGCGATGGGAAAGACTTGCAGCGTGTTGACGTCAGTAGATATTGGCACTCCGAGTAGTCTCGAGCGTGTAACTTTGGTCCTTGATTGAAGCGTGTAGATATTAGATAGGTCGGTTGTGACAGAAACGACCGAGATGCGAAGAATGAAAAGATGAACAGACTTGTTCAATGGGAAAGCAAACGTAAAAAGGGTTGGAGCACAAAGGATTGGGGAGGCCGTGCTAGAAAACGTCGGGCTTTGAACCGGAGGCCGCCAGGAGCCAAAGGCCAGGAGCCAGGAGGGGTAACTAAGGAGACGAATGAGGGGCAGCGAGCTTAGACGTCATGACACTTTGCTATGCATTGTGCCAGGGTAAATCAAGTGTCTGCTAAAACGAGCCATTGACACGGGTGAGTCGGGGTGACAGGCTGAAGTCAGGCTCAAGGTTGAAGGTACTGCGTCGGAATAATGCGCGACAAGGCGATGCTCGACATCACAAAGGCATTGGCTCTGCTGGAGTGCCCATAAGCACGCAGACACGAGCTCAGCTGCTTTCTACAGAAGTATAGTTGACAAGTTATGCGCAAGTACGAATGATAAAGGGCATTCACGTTAAGGAGCCCCAGCGAGCCGCGATGGAGCAGCCAGTAGCTGTAGGCGCCGTTCCGCCGCGACTGCGCCAGTGATTTACCAGCAGAAGTGGGGTTTAGCTTTAGGTACATAACTCCGTAGAACGGACGCCAATGGATGTGTCGCGCCAAGTCGACGCGGCCCACTGCCGACGACCCCTCATCTTAAAGCCATTATCGTCCACTAATGCTACGTACGGGCCGGCACTGTTCCGTCCAGAGCCCGTCGAGCTACTGATGGGTCAATATTTCCTCAGTACTTGCCCGGCAGAGGCTGCATGCCGCAGATGCAATTCGGACGAGACGAGACCAACGAGGCGGCACAAACGGGCACAAAACGAGTGACGCGGGGCCTCTGAGCTGACAGCCAAGGCGAGGTGCCACGAGCTTGCTGGTCTGAAATGTACACCCCCGATCTGACAGCACTGAGCACGGCATCTTGGCCTTCTATTGGCTGCTGGCTGCTGGCGTCGCTGGTGTGGCCGTGCAGGCTGCAGCATGACTTGGCCAGCGGGCGAAGAGAGGCTGGGGGCTATCCATGCCTCTGAATTGCCTTGTTGGGCGTTACTGAAAGCCCCCAGCTCACGCCCACTCACTCGGCCACGGGAAACCGCGCACTCTCTACTAGCCACAGCAGCCTCCCCCGTCGCGTTGGACAATAACAAACGGCCAAACGCCAGACCAGCGCCCTGCAGGTATACATAATACCTGTGCTTGCGCAGTATCACTCATCAATGCTTATTATTGACGAGAAATAAAGTTGGTCTCGGGCTGACGGCTGGGCGTGAACAGCAGGTTACGCGTGAGGATTAGGAACTGCGTGGTCTGCTGCCAAACATGGACAGATTTTAGGGGGGGGAGCTTCTGGGGACCCTCAGAAGCCGCGCCTTTTGGCTTTTTGTTTCCTCTTCCCCTCCCTTCCCTTCCCCCTCCCCCCGGCCAGTCTCAGCAGGGCCCAACGGTCCAGTGTTGCTCGCTGGGTGATTGCGCACCCTCCAGCTCAGGCTCTGCAAAACCTACATATTTAGCGCGCCGCCTCCATCTCGCCACCGCGGGCCCCCGAAAACCTCCCCCTTCTTCTCCCTCTTTCCCGTAGCTGTCTCTACTCTGCTCCTGTCCCAGCGGTCTTTCGCCCACAAACCAGAACCCGCAGATCAGCCAGCTCCCAGATCAGCCCCAAAGCCCCAGAGGCCCCTCGTCCACCGCGTGCACCATAAACGCACAAACTCACCCACCAGCTTCGCCCCAAATCACCCAAAACTCACCGCCAAGCTCGCCCCAACTTCCCCTCCCTTCCACCACAAACATCGCCATCGTGCAACAGGACAGGCCAGCTACTCCCAGCTACTCCTAGCGACTCCAACAGCGCCTCAATTTCCCGCTGCTCCAGAGCGCCAGTCGCCACCCCAAGCACCGCCGCCGCCTCCGCCGCTTCCAAGCCCCCAGAAATTAACGCAAAGAGCCTGCAATCATGCCGCGCCAACCTAAGAAGGTCGACGACAAAAAGGTCGCCGTCGCCTCGGCTCCCATGATTTCTGCGCCGTCGTCAGCGCCAGTCCCGGCACCCCCCGCGGCTGTTCTGCCGCAACCAACGCTGCCTATGCCGGTTCAGCAGCGTGTTATCGACAATGAGAGCTTTCTCAGAGTGCGAGACTCGGTGAGTTTGGCCTGTGTGCATGTCTTTTCTTTTGTCTCTTGACTACAATGTCCCCTCTGCCCAGCGTGTCGATCCCAAGCGAGACTATTGGCCAAGCCCTTGCAGAGTGCAGGCCGCATGTCCCTGGTGCTGCTGCTGCTGCTACTGCTGCTGCATAATAGCGACCAGATGCGCGCTTGTTCGTGACGCGTCCTTGAGCGCTTTTTTTTTTTGCACGAGAGAGAGCACCAAAACGGACCAAAACGGACCAAGACGGTCAAGACTGTTCCTGCAAAAGCTCCCAGACTACGTGCCGTCGCTTGCTGAGCTTCGTCACGTCCCAGTGGGACATTGACGCGGTGCAACAGCAGGAACGTACCACGCCACCGCTCCTGCCCTCTTTGTTTACTTTGCATGGGCTTCCCGCATCGTTGACTGGCCCCGTTCGGCTGTGAATCTGTAACACGGAGCTCCAGGGCCCGTTCGGTGCGGGTGCATCGAGGAGGGTGTGGGGTGGCGGCGCTGCTTCATGGGTTGGTCATGTGGGGGGAGCTTCGCCTCAAGCTCCCGAGCCAGCGACACACCATGAAGCTTGACTACTGCCACAGACCGCGGTAGACACAATGTTGCACGGAGAAGCCCATCATGCTCATGTCTTTCAGTGCGCACACAAGTTTGATATCCTTGCTAACCATAATGCGTAGGCTGTTGGTCGTCTGAGCACCATTCTGGAGCTTCTGCGCTCCTTCACACAAGACTTTGTCCGCCAGACCAATCTCCTGCTCGGCGAGGCCACGGCTGAGGGCCAGGGCGACTTGCTCAGCTCCTTTGAGACCGCTGCCGCCAGCCTGATGATGACCATGCCCGGCGAGCTTGGCGTCCAGCTTGAGGAGAAGAAGGAGCGCAAGAAGCGCGCTCACGACCCCAACGCCCCCAAGCGGCCCCTCACCCCGTACTTTTTGTACATGCAACACGCCCGCTCCATCATTGCCAATGATCTAGGCACCGAGGCCCCCAAGGGTGCTGTCCAGGAAGAGGGCCAGCGCCGATGGGCCAACATGACCCCGAGCGAGAAGAAGGGCTGGAACACAGCCTACCAGTACAATCTCCGCCTCTACAACGCCCGCGTCCACTCCTACAAGAACGGCAACCCTCTAGCCAAGACCATGGACGACGAGGAGGCCCTCAAGTACGCCGATGATTTCCATATCCCCATGCCCACCGAAAAGGAGGACACCGCTGTTGCTGCTGCCGCCGAAGTTGCCGTCGTTGCCGATGTCGAGACCCCCGCCAACGATAACGATGCAATTGCCGAGCAGCTGCAGGATCTCCAGGAGGCGGCCGCCAAGACGCCTAAAAAGGCCTCGTCCCGCAAGCGCAAGCCCGCCACCCCTGCTATTGATGCCGCCATCGTTCCCGAGGTTCCCAAAGCTACGCCTTCGAGCCCGGCCCAGAAGCGAAGACGCACGTCTACCAAGGCCCCCGAGGATAAGGAGGAGCCTAAGAAATCGGCACGCAAGAAGACTAAGAGCTCGTAGATGTCCCTTTCTTCTCTCGCGCTTCATCTCATGTGACGAATACTGGTTTCGTTTCTTGCCGTCACAGAGTCAATTACAGGAGCGTACTTTTTATACACCCCATCAGCATCATATTCGATCTGAATCATGTGTGACGAGCCATCTTTCGGCTAAGAGGTCCAAAAGCTCAGACCTGCCTCCCGTGCGAGGCGATAGTTCTTACAACAGCCAACGCCATTCTCTCTGTTTGAAACGAAGCGGCACTTTTGGCATGTTTTCTGTGACGGAGACTCCTCCGCCCTATGGTCAGAAAGTCAATCAGGCATGAGTCATGACCCTTCCTCGTTTCTTTTTTGCTTGTCTAGCATGCGCGCTGGGAACAGGATATGGGTGCTCGTTCTTTTTTTTTTCGCGGCCCCACGTTGGTACTGCATTGTTGGGTTTGTCTTTTATATATATATTTCTTCGCACCTCCATTTGTGTATGCTTTCGGTTGTTGCGATCAAGGGCTCGATGTATCTCTGCCAATGGGAGGGAGGACAATGTGCATCTATGCTCGACTGGAGATGAGTTACTCTCCGATGCAGCGTGCAGGCTGACGGGACGAAACGGTATATGGCTGGGAAGATACGTGTGATAGTTACCTCGCGAGGGCTGACACTTTTGTTCATTCTTGTTTTTTTCTTACACAGGTCATAGAGCGAGAGCTTGGTCCGGGATGCGTCGCTCCCTTCACCCATGTATGTTCCGAGGGGGGCGGGGGATTGATTGTATGTACTACCTATGCATGCGCATGTGGTTTCTTTGCGATGTTGTAATGAGAGCAATGATAGTAGCGATGCTTGTTTCTGACTTGGTCGTACGGAGCGTATCTAATGTGTGTGTGTCTCTCTCTTTCTTTCTCTGTGCGTGTGCGATGCGAGGAATGTGGTACTTGTGAGTCGCTCAGCGAGAATAGCAAACGAAGCCTATGCCTGTGCGAGGAACAGGACCCCAGGATGAGAATCAAAGAGAAAAGAAGAAAGGTACTTCAAGGGGGAAAGCAAGAGGATAAGAGAGATCATGAACACAAGTAAACGTTGATAAATATACATCTTTGACATGTTGACGCCTCGCCATCATAACCCTTGAATACCTGTGCGCCTTGCCAGCGAAACCCTCGATATGTTGAGGTGCTGACCCCTGATATGTGTACGCCTTCCCATTGTGCCCTCGATATGCGGACGCCTTGATACATTCCCGCTTAACATGTCGACAATCTTCCCATTCTCAGCCCCCTGATATATGTGTGTGCATGCCTTATCATCTTCACCCCCCCCCAACCATTGACACCTCCGCCTTACTCTCCGAGCCCCTTACCTCGTGCGCCTCCATACCTCCACGCTTACGACGACGTACGCCTCACAATCTTCACCCTCGACATGCTCCTCAATACACCAACCCCCTATGTAGTACCCTACCTACCCTCACCACTAATACACAAACCACGCCTGCGCCAACGGCAACTCATCCGCCGCCTCCGCCCTACACTCCTCCCCATCCGCCCTAACCTGATATGTCTCCGGATCGACCCTCACAGACGGCATCGCATCATTCAAACACATATCCCTCTTGCCAATATTCCTACAATTCCGGACCGGCTCCACCCGACTCCGTAGGTTATACGAGGCCGCTGCGCCAGAGTCGACACAGGCCTGCGACACGAAAAGCATCTTGCACGAGGGCAACAGAGGCGCAAACATGGGCCGGCCGATGAGTGGCTGCACGGTGGGGATCGAGCCGTTGGGATCCCCCATGGGGGTCCAGGCTGGGAGACCGGCTTTGAGGATGAGGGAGGGCTTGGTGCCGAAGAGGGCGGGGTCCCAGAGGACGAGGTCGGCGAGCTTGTTGGGCTCGAGGGAGCCGACGAGGTGGGAGATGCCGTGCGCGATGGCTGGATTGATGGTATATTTGGCAATGTACCGCCGGACGCGGCGGTTGTCGTTTGGGGCGGGGAAGGAAGAGGAGGAGGAGGAGGAGGAAGAGGAAGAGGAAGCGGTAGGGGAAGCCGAGGAAGAGGACATACTGGCAGCGGCATCGAGCCGGTCCTCGGGTAAAGACCCCCGTTGCAGCTTATTCTTGTGAGCGGTATTCCAGGTCCGTAAGATGACTTCGCCGCAGCGGCCCATGGCCTGCGAGTCGGAGCTCATGATGCTCACGGCGCCTGTATCGTGCAGAACATCTTCGGCGGCCATGGTCTCGGCGCGGATGCGCGACTCAGCAAAGGCTACGTCCTCGGGAATCCGGCGTGACAGGTGGTGACACACCATGAGCATATCGAGGTGCTCATCGAGCGTGTTCCGCGTGTACGGACGCGTGGGCGTCGTCGAAGCCGGCAAAACGTTGGGATGCCCGACGACGGAGAGAATATCAGGCGCGTGGCCACCGCCGGCGCCTTCGCTGTGATATGTATGAACGGTGCGACCGCGCACTGCTGCGAGAGTCTGTTCGACGAAGCCCGACTCGTTGAGCGTGTCGGTATGCAGTGTGCACTGTACGTCCAGCTCGTCGCATGCCTCCAGACAGGCATCAAGGGCTGCTGGTGTTGCGCCCCAGTCCTCGTGGATTTTGAGTCCGCACGCGCCGGCTATGATTTGCTCGCGGAGGGCGACTGGTGATGCATCGCTGCCTTTGCCTGTGAGTCCGATGTTGAGCGGGAGGGTGTCGCAGGCCTGCAGCATGAGGCCGAGATGTCTCTTGCCGGGCGTACAGGTCGTGGCTTTGGTGCCGGCGCTGCCAAGTTGTTAGCGTTATGCAAAGCAGCATTGTCTCGGATGCATAATATGATATGCGTGTATGTATTGCATATATGTATATGCAAGGTCCCACATGCGACATATGCATAGAACTTGAGTTCACGATGCAATAACGTAAACGTAATACGTAGGTACACAACATCATGGACACGGGATAGCAAAACACATAATACACACCTTGGTCCTGTCCCGCCCCCAATCATTGTCGTGATACCCGACGCAAGCGCCTCATCCACCTGCTGCGGACAGATGAAATGCACATGCGTATCGATTCCCCCCGCCGTGACAATCTTGCCCTCGGCCGCCACCACATCAGTGCAGCTTCCCACCACCATATTCGGCGCCACCCCATCCATGACATCCGGGTTTCCGGCCTTTCCAATACCCACAATCATCCCCTCCTTGATGCCAATATCGGCCTTGTAGATCCCCGTCCAGTCGACAATAAGCGCATTCGTAACCACCACGTCAAGCGTGTCCGCGTCGCGACGACCCGAAGCCTGCCCCATCCCATCACGGAGCGTCTTGCCACCCCCAAACTTGCACTCGTCGCCATAGCTCGTCATATCCCGCTCAACCTGGATCCAGAGATTCGTATTGCTCAGCCGGACGAGATCCCCCGTCGTGGGACCAAACATGGTCGCATAGGCCGCCCGGTCCATCTGTACCATATCCATGTGTGCGCCGTCCCCTCGCGGATCAACCCAGAAGATATCCTCATTCCCATCGCCCTCGTCAAGTGCCGTCGTGTGCGCGTAGCCCTTGGCCTGCATATTTGACAAGATCTCCTTGATGAGCCGCATATCCACGGGTCCCGACGCGACGTTATTCCCACCGCGGATGATTCTATGGCCCCCAATCGCTACTAACCGCACCGTCTTGGTATCTCCGGGCTCGAACCGCACGGATGTACCCGCCGGGATATCGAGCCGAAAGCCGTATGCTCTCTCGCGGTCAAACTCAAGCTGCGGGTTGACTTCGATAAAGTGATAATGCGAGCCAACTTGGATCGGCCGGTCTCCCGTGCTCGTCACGCGCAGTCGCCGCCGCGCCCGCTTGGGAGTCTGGTTCAGCGCCACGGTGCCCTTGACGACGACGACAGCCCCGGGCTGTCGCTCCGGCTGGTACTCCGATGCGGGCGGCAGCGGGAAGACGGCCTCGTTGTCCGGCACGGGCAGGAAGCTGCCGTATAGCGCGCGCGCGAGGTCCCCATCGTCGGTGGATATCGGATTGTGTACCGTTACGAGAAAGGTGCCCATGGGGAAGGTGCCCTCCACTTGTAGCTCGCGCAGCGTTGAGCATACGGCGGGGAGGACGTGCCGGCGGCCTAGCATGGTGGTGCCTAGGAGCATGAGGTCCGCCACGCTATGGTTGCCATCGCGGATGAGTTCTTGGAGGTTATTCGCGATGAGGGCCTGTGTGTGCTACGTTAGCGTTGCGAGACCAAAGGTCCTGCTGGTGACGTGTCATACTGTGGCTTCGGAGTGGTTTAGGCGAACTCCGCGGGCGAGTCTTCGCTGGGCGAGGAGACCGAGCTGCGAGATGACGAGCTTGTCGAGCTAGGAAGGCCCGTGTTGGTAAGCGGGTGAATGCGAATTCAACATGTACATACAGATTCATCATGGAAAAAACAGCAGAAACTTGTCCTTCGTCACCAGAGAAGAAAGGCGATGCAAGTCTGTATCCTGGCAGAGAGGGGCATTGAAACGTACTTCCCTGGGAACAAGATGCATCGTGAGTCTGGGTGAACTCGCAGAGCTCCAACAAGCTCCGATGCGCTAATCCGTCTCGTCCAGGAGAAGAAAAATAGAATAAACGGAAATTAAATTGAATTGATAAATGGAGCAAACCAAACCTCAGATGCAATATGCAGCAGGAAAATGCAATCCCGCTCGTCGACTACCCAAGCAGTTGGATGGAAGCTGGTCAGAACATTCCCCCACAGACACAAGACAGCGACGCAATGATGCAAAAGGCAGACTTGGAAGCAATCGAGGTCGGAAAAGAAAACGGTACACCAATGGACTAGAGATAGACAAAAGAGAAAAGGCCACAAATGGAAAAACGAATCGAGGCTACTGGCCAGGCCCGTGGGAGCTTTGGCCGCCCCCGGAACGACCGATAACCATCTCCAAACCCCAGGGGCCAGAGCTTAGAGCCCGCCATGGTCCAAAGAGGATGGGGGTTGTAAAGATAAGAGCTTCTTGTTCTGCGGGTATTTATCTGGTGTCCGGTCAGCGCGCATGTCATTGTTCACGAGGGAGTGACCTGATTGGACGGGGTCATGGGCTACCGAGATAAAGAAGTCAACACCATTAATGAGCAGGTATGTACGTACTCCTCCTCAATACCTACCTACTCCTCATCAAGCGCAAAGTCGACAATGCAGGAAGACAGGTTTGGCCAGTTTCCCCAGTTTCTTCCCTGCAGCAAGAATATGCAGCAACAAACGCATTGTCTGGTGTACGTAGGCACTTGCGTAGCTATGCAACTACATATACATGTATGTACAGATGCATACAGCCGGTACCGGCACGTGCGTCGCCAAGACCTGGTGCATCGGCGGCGAAAAAAATCTCCGGAACCCGGTTCCCGGCTACGACACATGCGGGAAGGCCGTTTACCACGAAAAAAAATGCTTACAGTGAATAGCTTTAGAATCTATAGAGTATATAGTAGTATTCTATAAAAGAAACGGAGCCCATTCTAGCACAAGTTCCAACAATGATGAACTGTAGCGCGGGTCCCCAACACCGCAAACGAAGGGTCCCTTGGCTTGGCTTCCTGTCCCTAATGCCAAGACTCGGGTCCATAGCGCCGCCCGCCCGCCCGGATCCTTATCGGCGGGCTGCTTGGACGAATCCGGATGGAGGAAATACAGATTGACATGTGACAAGTTCCCTCACAGACTGTAGCAATGAGTCTGTATAATATGTACGAAGACATTCAGCACATCCAGGCTGCTCTACGAATTGCTGCATGTAGCTCATTGAAGTCAGCCCTTCACCTGCGCGGTTCCAAACGAAAGAGCACTCCTCGCAGCTCTTCTGTTCCTCATTGTTCGCTCGCGGCGCGAATGTCTGCGCTACTACGTGGGCTCTGTGACTAGCTCGTCCCGGAGAGGGAGCGAATCCGTAGAGTTCAAATGCGTCATGCAAGATGCAAGATGTAAAAGCCAGTCGCAAATGGCAAATAGCAGTAAAACCCAGAAACGGGACCGACCCACGAAATACAAGAATAGAAAGGAGGGACAGATCGAGCTGTTATTACAATCTGCGAGTGCTTCTGTCAGGTTGTCGGGTGCTGGGACTCGGGAGATCCTAAAGGTTAGGCGGTAAAAAGGGGCAGATAATAACTGGGACTGCGCGCAGAACTTTGCAAGGTTACGTAAGGTACTGTTGCACAGAAGAGTGGGTGCAGCCGTGTGGCCACTGTTCTGTGCTTGTAGATACATACCCCTATAAACCCTGCGATACGTACCTAGGTAGGAAAAGGGGATGGAAGCACGATCAGACAGGACCACAGAATCACACACATCATTGTCACAAATCATCACTTAGATCACACCGTGATATTAGACAATTAAGCGTCTCAAGATTGGCCATCCACTCCTTCAAGTTTTGATGTGAGAGGCAGCAAGTGCGTTGAGGGTTCTTTGCTACCGTTGACTGTATCATCACAGTTTCGCCATATGAAGTTCGGTCAGTCCAACCAGTCATCTTGACCGCGGAGGATGACACATGGTTCGCGTAGAGATTGGTAGTTCATCTTTCGGTTGGTGTTTTTGTCGGTTTCGACAACGAAGAGTCTCACTGGCTTCACCATTGATTAACGTCTTCTTTCCAAACAATGTTCATCTTTTGGGCTTAATAATGGCATTTTTTTTTTCATTGTCAGACTCAATGACCTTTGACCGTAACGTGGAACTGATTTTGTAAAAAGAAAAGAAACACGTCTGTTTTGTAAAGCGTACATCAAAAGCACACATACTCAAAAAAGATACCCGCTAAGTCCTTCTTTCAACCCGCTCGCATGCTCTCATGAATGGAGAAATAACAATAAAAAAAAACACACACAAGAAAACACAGACTATCGCTTCCCGTTCATCCCAACGCCTCGTCCCTACTCCTGAGCAGCCCGCAAACCGAATCATGGCTCCAGTAAGAAAACAACTATACTGAGAAAGAAGGATATCAAATTCAACAAAAGGAAGGGCTCACCCGTCAACGTTGAAGAATCTTCTCTATCCGCGACTCACGACCTCATACCGCCCAACTTCCAAGTCATATTCCTCACCACCCATCATCCCATCATCATCTCCCCACGCCTAGGCTTCCTCAACTTCCTCATCCCACTGCACCTTCTCCCTCTTCACAAGCTCCGCCATATCCGCCGCTTTAAAAATAGAGCTCTCCGGATCAGTGACCCGCGGCACCTTTTTCAGGCTTTCATCATCAAACACCGACCCAATCGTATCAATCCAGCGCTTCCTCCGCTCCATCAACGTCTTTGTCTGGTCCCCAATCCCCGGCCGCGCTGTGCCCGCTGCACTGCCCACAAAGTGACTCCCCCCACCTGCACCACCCGGCCGCTTCGCCTTCTTGGTCTTGCCCATGGTACGGGTGCGCTTCAGGTACGCGACTTGCACCTGCGCATCGAGGTCCTCCAGAATTGTCTGGTATTCCTGATTGGCCATGCGTTCGCGCACCAGGTCCGTTAGGCGTGCCTTGCGGGCGCCGTTGATGAGCATTTGTTCCTTTAGGCGGGACTGGAGGAGCCGGAGCCGGCCGGCGACTTCATCATCGTAATGACCGTCGTATTCGCCCTCGAAGTCTTCTTGGGGGAGGAAGCCAATGAACCGTAGTTCTTGCTTGAGACGCTCGTCCACCTGCATGTATTCCAGCTTGGGGTGTGTGGCCTTTTTCCAGGCTTCTGTTGATGATTCGGTCATGTATGTGGCGGGAGGCATTGGGCTGGGTTTTTCATCGCTGTTTTGCTCTTCTGCGTTGAGGTCGCCGCTCATAGATGTGTCTGCGTTGGCCGCGCCACTCCCTGGGGGCTTGTCATCAGATGGTTGAGAGCGATGCTCGGGCCGTAGTGCCTGTAGTAAGCGCGAAGCCAGCGGTCCAATCGACAAGGCGTCCGTCTCGCCGATGCTGTCACTCATGTGGTCTATGCTGCCTCGGGGCTGATTGGGCGGGAGCTTTTCGCGACCTTGTTGAGGCATATCCATCGCCATGGATCCGTCTTCTTCCGCCCAGACCTCGCTGTAGTGCCTCTTGCCGCGTTTGGGCATGACAAACGGGGTGACTCTGTCGCCTCGCTCACGTAGAAATCCTAGATCCTCTTCGGAGAACGGCCGGAAGTAGGGGTCGATGTAGGTTGAGAAGGTGGAAAAGTTGATCTGACTGCTGGGTTTCGCAACACTGTAATCGCTGTCGGGCGGATCCCCCGCAATGAGATTTGCGAGATCGTTCTTCGGGTACACGGCCACGGAGTAAATCTCTTTTTTCTCTTCCTCTGGCATGCCCTCATGGACCGGCCGGATTTCGTACACGGTCGGGTCAGGAAACGTGGAAGGATCTTCGCCAAACGTTTGCGCGGCGGGCACTTGTCGCTTAGGCGGCGCGCCTTCGTCTTCTGAGCTTGCATCCGCTATTTCCTCTTTGTTTTCCTCCTTGGCCTTTTTGTCCACATCTTTTTTTGACGGAGATCTTGCAGTCGTGGGCGATGATGGCGAGCTCGCAGCAGAGCCTTCTCTGGTGTGCTTATGCTTTGCATCCTTGATACGCGGCGGTTGATCTATTGACCGTCCGTTAGTACAGAAACTTGTAAAGAACCATAAGCGGAAAATTGTGCTGAAAAAGTAGAAGCGACGATCTGCTTATGTATGCGATCGCACAGATGCCGCGCTCGGCCGAGACTCGATCGGAGAGGGAGCCCCATACCCTCAGCCTGGGCCTCGGCTGCCCTTTTTCTTCTCGCTTTCGTTCTCTTGCCTTCTGGCTCGACGTCCAATGATGATTCCAAGTTTTCGGTCCGCTTCTTTCGGTCTTCCGCGAGATTTCGCATGCCTCTGTCGTAGAACGTCGCCCGCTTCTCCATGACGTTGACCAAGTTCTTAAGCTTTTCCAGCATCGCGTCAACACTCTTGGAATCAGGCACCATCGCATGAACAGCACTCTGATCCACGAGGTCTTCATAGCTGAGATTACGTTTGAAGAGGATGACTCGGGTGTCGAGGTACTCAGGGTCGTAGAACTCCTGAGCGGGCAAACAGCTCGCCGGTATTGGCGCGGGCGCTGGCGTGGAGTTGCGGCTCGGTTTCGGCATCGCGGCAGGGTTTTTTTTATTGTGGCCGACGTGGCTAGATCCAGGAGCCATGATAGGCATTGTGAAGTTGATGGAGATTAGCGTCTCGTGGATCTCATGGATGACGTTCAATATGGTGTGGTGTGGTTGACTGATCCAGTGATGCGTGTCGCGCCAGCACGTCACAGATGCTGGTTGTTGTGATTGGCCTTGGCGCGAGTTGACGCCGACATACAGGTACACCGTACATACATACCCAGGTACTTGGGTATGTATGACGGAGCTTGTAAGCTCGGGACCGGAAGCAGATGATCGCCGCGAATGCATCAAGCTTGCTGATTGGACGCCAGCATCTGGCTTGCCTTCGTGTCGCAGGGTATATAGGGGTAAACAAAGCACATCAGAGTGGCCAGACAGCTGCGCCCATTCTTTTGTGCAACACTTCGTCTCTGGAACACTCACGAGTCACGAGTCACAGATAAACTAGAACTGCCAGTCGCCAGTATTTTCAACATAATCCTAGTGAGATGTTGTCTCTACCTCAATCCGAGGCAAGTGTCGTTCGCAAGAAAAATTACATGAATATATCTCCGCAACCGATCGGCTCCCAAGGCATGCGCTCTCCAGCTTGTAGAGAAGTTGGGCTTTCTCTTTTGAGCCATACCCCGTGCTTTGTGCCTGATCTCTCACTGAGAAGATCCCTAGCCGCGCGTCGCGCACTGAATGGATCTGCGTCAGTGGTCAAGCAGATCTCTCTCGTATTGCTGTAGAACTCCTCTGTAAGAGCCTGCAGATAATCGCCTGTCTTTAATTATCTTGCTCGTTACTTCTTGCTCGTTACTTGGACCATCACCCTTTCGCTCTGGTGTCGTCCCTATTCTAACATCAGGGCTGATTTTCGCCCCTTGCAGCTTAGAGAATGCCATGAGACTCTTTCTACCACGCACTTAGACACACGTTGACGATTATAACTACCTACATACGTCGACGAGGCACCAGAATGAAGAAGCATCAATATTAATGATATCGTTACATATTAGAAATCGTAAGTGGCTTTTGCCGACTGACGCGCAACTCTGCCCATTGCCATTGGGTCTTGAGAACCGCGGCGTGTGCCTGCCTCTCCACGGCTTTTTGTTTTCGTCAAGATCGCTGGTACATACATATTCTGTACGGAGTACTCCGTAGTGACTCGTGGGTGATGCTTTTGCGCCGCCTTGCATCTTGCATGTGCCATACTGACGCCCTGTCATTGGTGCCTCGTCCGTGTCCGCAACGGCCCATGTGCCTCAGCTATTGGTCCACCTTGGATCCCGAGAAGCGGCCAGCCACGCGCTACATATGAGGTACCAAACGCCAAACCCTCAAGTCCCTTGACAACCCACGATTCACGAATCCACGAAACCCGCGTCGCCAATTCGCCAATCTACGGCTCCAAGCTCCCATGGTGCCCCAGTCTGGAGCCGTCAGTCCGTGATCCGGCTGTCTTGAACACCAGCCAGTGCCGGCTATACTATTAGGCTTCAATGCTCGCATACTCCGTATTGTAGCTTTGGCTTCAGTCCAGCGTCCTGTACCGAATCGCGTCCGGATATGGGAAGAGGACCGCAGACCCCAGCCAGTCTCGTGCTAAATCTATCGTCATGTGCTCTGCTCGGCCGTCGAGATTGGTCCCCTCACCTTCAGCGCAGGCCTTCCTACGAGATCTGCGGTCCCAAGATCCGAGGGTTGACCACAAGCGTGCGTGCCATGGTAGGGGTTGATTGGACGACGCATCTTGCTCGGCGCTCTTGCATCCGTCAGTATATTGTGTCCGAGTCCGGCAATGGGGGCGTCTGAGTGTATTGAAGGCTTTTGTGTTTGGTATATACTTGTCCGTGTCCAAATTTCATTCGTGCGCTATCCTGTGTTCTGTTCTTGACTACTTGTGAAGCCTCATCATTCTGTGTTCTTGATTCAACCCTAATTCATCCTCTGAGTGTTCAATAACCTCTGAGACAATCTTGCTGGACCCTCGTTCTTCGTGTTGTGCGATGCGAAGATATCATGGCTTTTCATGTAAGTTTTGTTGTACTCAGCATACTCTTCACCCGCTGGGCCCGTCCCTCGTCCACGATTCTGATGCCAAACAACAATTCCCAATGGACCTTGATCGCGTGAACTGACAATGGTACCATATTGCAGGGTGGTAATACGTTGCCCTTTAGCATTGATCTTCAAATTCAACCTCTCTATACTGGACTGGCCATTGCCCTCTTCGCAGGAATAGCTCTGTCCCGTCTGTCCTCACGCTCCAAGACCAATACCGATGAGACCCCTGGACTTATACAGTCCTTTTTTCTATTCTTCTATTCGTCGTTCTTGAAGCCGCATCAGGGAGATACCAAGGCAAACCAGCAAGACGCTTTGGAGAGCTTCTACAAGAAACAAGCTGGCGCATATGATGCGACCCGGAAAGTCCTCCTTCGGGGGCGGGAGGATATGCTGGCTTTGGTCGTCGCCCAGCTTCAGGCCAAGGCTGAGCGGGCTACAGCAGCTGGCAAAAACCAGACCAAGCGTATTTGGGTTGATGTGAGTTCATGGCCCCTTGGCTGTCTATCTTGTGTCCCAAGCTATCGTCACAATATGCTGACAGAGGGGTTCCCTTGAACTAGATTGGCGGAGGGACTGGCTGGAACATTGAGGCCATGGGTCGCTTCGTTAGTGTCCCGGACTTTTTCTCCCACATCTACCTCGTAGACTTCTCTCCATCATTATGCGGAGTTGCCCGAAAGAGATTCGAGAGGCTCGCATGGAAGAATGTCACTGTTGTGTGCGAAGATGCTCGCAAGTTCCGTCTTGAAGACTACGAGTCTGGCATGAGCCCAGCTCAGAATCTCCTTCGTTCTCCTCTGCTCAGTTACTTCAAGCAGCAGAATCCTCGACAAGGTGGTGCTGATCTTGTCACCATGTCTTATAGCCTTTCCATGATTGTGAGTGGAAAGGATCAAGTTTCTGGTTCCTCCTCAAACATGGTAATGACATGCGCTTACATTGAACACTTCATAGCCCGACTACTACTCAGTCATTGACTCCGTCATATCTCTCCTCTCACCCGACGGTATTTTCGGGGTTGTTGATTTCTATGTCCAAAACAAAGCCGACTATTCGTTCCGCAACTACACTGGCGGTGCTCTTGACCGCCACGTGAACGCCTTGTCACGCATGTTCTGGCGCGCCTGGTTCGACTTGGATCGCGTCGCTCTGGAGCCCGGCCGTCGTGACTACCTGGAGTATAAGTTTGGCACAGTTCTGAACGTCAACGACCGCAACAAGGCACTGGGATACATACCATATTACGTATGGGTCGGATGCCACAAGAAGCCCTTCTCCCCTTCTAGTCTGCCTCATGAGATTGTCGAGCGCATTGACGCGCTGGCCACGGAATCTCCAATTCTGTGCCCGGTCAACCAGGGCGATGCTTTGACCCGAGCTATCGAACGATCTGCACCCGAGATTCGTTCCAAGGCGTTTGTCACGGCTATGCAGAACCTGTCAGCAAATCTGCCTCTTCCGTCATTTTTCTACCAAAACCATCATTGGCGCATTTACTATGATGATCAGCTGCAGAAGCACAAGCAGTTCAATGACGAATACATCTATGCTTTCACATGGGAAGATGCGCGCGTCGACGAGTGGCTTTTGAAGCTCGGTCCCGAGGATAAGGTCTTGGCCATCAGCTCTGCTGGGGACAACATCCTTTCGTATCTGGCGCAGAGTCCAGCTCGCGTCCATGCTGTGGACTTGAATCCGACTCAGAACCATCTTCTGGAGCTCAAAGCTGCCGCTTACACCGCGCTGCCGTATGAAGACTTCTGGAAGATGTTTGGAGATGGCAAACATGACCAATTTCGAGCGCTGCTGGTGAACAAGCTTTCTCCTCACTTGTCTGCGCGTGCTTTTCAATTCTGGCTCAGCAACACGCATGTCTTCCAAAATAAGAGCGGATACGGTCTTTACGACACGGGCGGCTCTCGCCATGCCATTCGTGCCATGCGCTGGGTGGCACGTCTGTTTGGCCTCCGCGGCACGATCAACAGACTTCTAGAGGCGAGAACCCTCAACGAGCAACGCGAGGTCTGGCGCCACAAGGTTCGTCCAGCGTTGTTGTCCAAACTTGTCTCCAACCTGGTCGTCGCTCAAGAGAGCTTCCTCTGGTCTGCTCTTGGCGTCCCCAAGAACCAGCTCGCCATGATTGAGAAGGATCATGCCGAATCCGATCTCGTCAAGGGTGACAAGCCCGTGGCGAAAAATACCCGATCCCATGCCATATGGCACTACATGGTCAACACGCTCGATCCTGTCGCAGAACATACCCACCTTGCTCAGGACAACCCATACTACTACGTCTGTCTCGCGGGGAAATTCTCTCGAAAGTGTCACCCCCATTACCTTACCCCTGATGTCCATGCCAAGCTGTCCAAGCCCGGTGCTCTGGATGGCCTTCGCATCCATACGGATGAGCTGGAGGAAGTCATTGCACGCATCACTCCCGGCACACTCACTGTTGCCGTCGTCATGGACAGCATGGACTGGTTCGATCCGGGATCGTCCGCTGCCGCGGCTCAGATCACCAAATTGAACCGAGCGCTCAAGATGGGTGGCCGAGTCATGCTGCGTACCTCTGCTCTCACACCCTGGTATGTCAAGATTTTCGAGGCCCATGGGTTCACTGCCAAGCGTCACGGTGGCAGAATCGACGGTGCTTGCATCGACCGCGTCAACATGTATGCCAGTTGCTGGATCTGCACCAAGGTTGACAACTTGCCACCTCCTACCCCTGAGATGAACTCCGCTGAAGGCTTCGAAATGCCCAGTCTAACAATCTGAGAAGGTCCTGTCCCGGCTGTTCAAATATTCCTTTCCCCATATTTTCTTCTTATTTTTTTTTCTCTGTCCTGTGTTTCAAAGAGGAGTGTTTGTCCTACGGCCTGGAGCCGGTCCGCCGCGATTTGGAAAGAGAAGTAAGGCAGATAATCTGTATGACATTTAGCAAGATACGAAGTAACGTGAATGAAGACTTGGCAAAAAAACAACATGTGATAAAAAAGCCAGTAAAACTGATCGAAAAGTGATTCATGACGCACTTGACGGGGAATTATATATTCAATATCAAATCTTGCCGTTACCAAACTGCTCTTAGCCATTAGTCGTGTCCCAGTGATTGATTAAACCAGACTGACTGGCATGCGCAGTGCCCCCATTCGGATCGGAATGAGTGAAGTGAAGAGAGAAAGATGTGACAGGATCGTCATGCAAATTCCCTCCCGCAAAACAAATAAATCATTTATTGACAAAGAAAATATGAGTTTCGTTTCCGGCTGAACGAAGAACCTATATAGACGGCGCAAAAAAGGATCTTCTGTCTGGCCCTATTGCGCAAATCAATACCATGCCTCCCAGTTATGTCCCATACAACCGCCAGTTTCCATCTATTTCCCACGACTGCTGCCCTGAAAAATCAACACGTCATCCCGCTACGCCTTCCAGACCCGCTTGATGGCCTCAGTAACACCAACATCGTTCGTCTCAAACTCATACAAACCAATCCCGACCGTCAGAGTCGCGGCGTTTAGTCCCCACCAAAACAGTTTGCGCAGACCGGGGTAAGTCCTTTTAGGGATATAGTCGATCACGACAGCTTGAAAGCCCATGTGAGAGTGAATCAGCATGGCGGAACACAGGATGGCGTCCATTGTCGGGTTGAGAGAGCCTGATACAAAGGGTGCGATGGAGAGAGGAACGAGACCGGCGGCGATGAGGCGCTCAAATGTCCAGTGGAAGGAGCCGTGGGCGGGAGAAGGGGTCGGGACGGGAGCTGGATCGTTGACTATAGTTACATGTGGTCAATTTCGAGGCGTCATATGTTTCATGTTGATAAAGCAAGACACCCCGCCGAAGCTTCATTCTCGATAGTTGAGTGAATTCATGAGAACATGGGGCCAGAATAATGGGCTACTCGTACCTCCGCCTATGATCCGTTCTGTGTTGATATCTGCGGTTAGCAATGTAGTCCTTCACAAGAGTTCCGCGCGGAGTGCGCGCGCAACCCCGAAACGTTCCGGAGTAGAATATGGATCTTACGTGGTCCAGGGGGCAAGATGGCACATCTCTTGCTGGTCGTGTGTAAAGCCGCGGTTCTCATGGCGAAAGCGGCAGGGGAGCAAACTGCTCGTCGCAGCAGCGACGGACGCATCATTGACGCCATCGTCAAAGTTCGGCGGCGATTGCGGGTGAGAGGATCGATTCGTGGTACAACCCAGCTTCCTTGATGTGCAAATTGTCAACGTTGAACAATTGTGTAAGCTTTGCGACGGGGTCGAAGAAGATGTTGCTTGCTCTGATTTCCCAGCTTGGAGCTTGGAACGCAAGTTGCTGGCTGACTTGTGAAATTAGCAGATTGCCGAGGGACTTGAAATAGCAAGATGCTGATTGGTCAAGTTGGATTCAGGTTGGCCATACAGCCGAATTGTCGGAGGGAAGAACGTGGTTCCGGGACAGGCCGATCACGAAAGATGTGATTGGCTGGAGGACATCATGCGGAGCTTTTGGCCACTACCTGGTAAACCATTACTGAACATTTTTTTCTGCGTTCTATGGTGACCCAGGAACATCCCAAACAAGGCTAATTACGACACATACGATCTGCTTGCAGCAACGCGGTGTTTCTTTCCTCGCGACGGGGAGGAAGGACTTTTTCTGAGAACGGCCGCTGCCAAAGCAGATTCTTCTGCCATTTCCGCTGCAGCAGGTATCATGCCTCTTCGAAGTTCAGCTCCGAGGAGCCTTTCACGATGCGTCGTGCAACTAGGCCGCTTTGAGGCCCGGCAGACTCGTGGTATATCGACGTCGTATCTCGAAAAAATGAATGCAGCCGAAGAGAGATGGGAATTGAAAGCGGAGCGTATTCGAAATGGCGAGGAGCGCCATGTTCTGGATGTGCTGGATGAGAGAGGATATATCAAGGACATAACTGGGTATGACCATATGTGTAACCTTCAATCATCTCTTCCTCGTCGGCAAGAATGAAATGAACCAAACAGCCACATTGCTGACGCGAATAAAACAAACAGTACACGTGAGAACATGAAAGAAATCATGAGAATCAAGAGAATAGGCGCTTACGTGGGCGTGGATCCCACGGCGGATTCACTGCACATTGGGCATCTGCTACCCTTTATGCCCCTTTTCTGGCTTTGGTTCCATGGCCATCCTGCCGTGACACTTCTGGGAGGCTCTACAGGGCGAATCGGGGACCCCAGCCACCGTTCAACGAGTCGCGAACCTTTAACTAATGCTCAGCTTTCGAAAAACATAACCAAACTTCATTATCAGCTCTCTAGAATTTGGAGCAATGTCTGTATATTGCGCGATAAGTACAATCATGAGAGAGACTGGGCCGCCAAACGCTCCTTGTTAAACAACAGCATGTGGCTGAACAAACTACCATCCTATGACTTCGGCAAGCGACTGGCGAGACACACGAGGGTTGGACCCATGCTTGCTCGCGACTCGGTGAAGAAAAGAATGGAGGACGGCGACGGCTTGTCCATGGCGGAGCTCATGTACCCGCTCTACCAGGGCTGGGACTTCTGGCACTTGTACAACAAGCTGAACATTCAAATGCAGATTGGCGGATCAGACCAGTTCGGAAATATCGTGGCAGGCGTCGAAGCAGTCAAGGTCATTCGCGCGAGTGAGGAGATGCCAAGTGCCAGGATGCCCTCGGGGTGGCAACACGAACCTTTGGGCTTCACCGTCCCTCTGCAGCTCGATTCCTCTGGCGAAAAGATTGGCAAGAGCGCGGGCAATGGCATCTGGCTGGATGATTTCAAGACCTCGGCGTTTGACCTCTACGGATACTTTGTGCGGCGGTCGGACGAGGATGTGGAAAGGCTCTTGAAGCTTTACACATTCATGCCCATGGACAAGATTCAAGAGATCATGACCCAGCATCAAGCGGACCCTTCCAAGCGCGTCGCTCAGCACACGCTCGCCTTTGAGGTTCTTTCCCTTGTCCACGGAACTCAAAGAGCATTGCAGGAGGCGAAGCAGCACGAATTCCGCTTCGGTAGTGAGCTGCCCAAAATCTATCTCGAGCCCGCCGTGCACACTGGTATCGTCACGGCCAACACTGCTCCCCGAAGCGACATTCAACTTCCCCAGTCCATCATGAAACTCTCACCCGCCAAGATCCTCTACGCCGCCGGTCTAGCCGCCAGCAGCAGCGAGGGCCAGCGCATCGTCATCGCCGAGGGTGCCTACGTCGCCGCACAGCCAGGTCAGACCCTCGGCCTCATCCCAGGCAATTTGAACTGGACCCCGATCAAGATGTGGTTCCCCGAAGAGACGGCCCGGTATCTCATTGACGGGACGATGCTGATTCTCCGCAAGGGAAAACGCAACGTCCGAATCGTGGAGCTGATACCCGACGCAGAGTGGAAGAAGAGCGGCAAAACCTACCCCGGCGAACCATATACCGGCGTGGTGCGGCTGATGCAGGACAAGCTGCAGAAAGATGCCGAAGCAGATGCAGGGGAGAATTTGTCAGGAGCTGCTATTAAAAGGCAGATACGGGATCAGACCAAAATGACTGCTCGTCAGAACCTGATTGACGAGGCGGAAGAGTCTGGGGAACCATTGTCGAAAGGGGCTCTCAAGAAGCGCATGGCGGAGAAGCCTTGGTTAACATCTGGCAGGGACAACCAGCGTGCCAACGAGGATCGTTGGGACAGGGATGATAAGAACGATGATGACAATGCTTTCAGAAATGTGAGGTCCATGAATGGCAAAGACTCGCCTTGGGAAAAGAGGAACAGTGCTAAGCCTCAGCACCGTTGGCTAGGACGGGGACATCAATCCAGCAGGCGATAGCCTCGTCCCCTCCCTGATTTCTCCCTCAAGCTACTGGACTTGCAGAAATTTTGTTGCTGTACTTGTAGTTTAGATTTATTACTGTTGCAAACCAAAATTGCCAAACTATGTATACTATGTATGTTGTTCCGTAAATTTAATAACACTCCGGTCGAATGACATTTTTAGAACACCACACATGGATCTGTACTATACATATTTATACAAATGGCCGTAAAATGGGACCACCCCCTGAAGTCTCTTGTACTGTCTCTGCTTTTGGCAGAACGCGCCACACAGACAAGACGGAGTACCTGCAGAAAAGCAACTTCATCGATAGAGCATCGTCAAGTCCCCCTGAGCACCAGGAAGCGTCTTCAACTGATCGATAATCTCATCATGAGTCAAATTGTGCTCCGTGATAATCTGATCAAAATGGTGTTTCCCATCCGTGTATTTCTGCAACGACTCCCCAGCCGAGGCCGACAGCGGAGTAGTCTCCCCCGATGCCAGCGCCGCGAGATGTTGCGTAGAAAGAGGATACTTGTGCACACGGTACAGACATCCCTTGATGACGCCAAACTGCACAAAGCGCCTCACATCCACGTAGTTGAGCACATCGAAGCCATGGTCCTGGGAGACCATGATCCATTCCTGAACGCTCCTGCCGGGCGCAAACGCAGCCATTAGCTTAATGAGGTGGTAATTGCTCACGCGGGCGGCCCCGTGGGACACGTAGTGGGCGCATTCGTCCACTATGCCGTCCTGGTTGCGGATGAAGTCGTGGATACCTGGTCGGGGCGCGTAGCAAGAACCAAAGAAGAAGATGTCGATGAGGATGATGGTCTCGTAGTAGAGAAGGTGGCGGAGGGCAATCTTGACGAGATCAAGGGATACAGAGGCCAATTGGGAGATGCGGCGGACGTCAGAGACGCCGTCGATGTAGGCAATGACCTTTTGCAGGGTGAGATCCCATGTTGGATCGATAATGTCCACGAACTTGACTTTGGCGATGGGGACGTGCCATGCCTTGACAGTCGGGGGAGTGCGGTGATGCGGAAAGAGTTTGATGTTGATGGTGTTGGCGTCGTCTAGGGGATGGGCCATGCGTTAGAACTTGGTGCAATAATCCAAGAAAGCAGCATGACGCGACTGGGGTTAAGGGGACCAGAAAGACAGAGAATAAAACCTACCAACTGGTATCATGCATTCGCCGTAATTATTCAAGTCCTCCTTCACAATCTCCAATAGGCTCTCAATGGGCCGCCTCTCTGCCATACGGCTCCGCAGATCGATTCTTTCGCCCAGACTCAGATACTCCCCCTGCTTCTCCATGGCGGAAAATGTGGCAGCCAGATATCTCACCACACCCTCATAGGGCGTTGGATCGACACCAGCCTCGATGAGTAGCCCAAAATTGAAGATGAACTCATTGCGCTGGTACTTCGAATCGGGGATGACGATAGGGAAGCCGAGGAGGGTGTATTTGTTGTCGGGCGAGTTGATAGTCAGGTAGCGGTTGCAAAAGGCCTGGCGGGGGATGATATATTCCTGAAGGACGTCGAAATCGACAAACGGCGCGCGGGCGGTTGGTGTCTTGGAAGGCGCGATGCTTCCGGGGGGAGATTGGGCAACGATCTTGGGGCCTGCCGTGTGGTTTAGATAATAAGAGCGATGAGATGAGAGAAGAGCGCATACAAAACAGTGACAGAGTGACAGATGAGAGTGAATGTGTGTGAGATGGAGGGCCGAGTATCGACTGGTGCTTTGCAAGGCAAAAAATCACCGGCGACGGTGCGATAGCTTACCCTCTCGAGGAAAGAACCTCGCATAAAAGATGGCCTGTATCATGATGCTGCCGGAGGGGATTTATATGGCGATGACGTGGGCCGCAAATGTAGATGCCGCATTGCTAATGAGAGAGAGGGCAGCAATTAATGGACTCGTAACAATTTCTTAGTCACGACGGTGATGCATGATCGTTGGCTACGATGCGACAGCTGGCAGCGACGTCTTCAGCCCAGTATCGTGAGTTGCACTGCGCCGGTAGACGCGCCTGAGGATGGGAGCTCTTGGCGGATAAGTGGCTGGTGCGTGTACACATGTACCTAAGGTACCTAGGTAGGTATGTACACTCCATGCAAGATGCTTATGTAAGCGATGACTTAGGCGGCTAGCCCTTTGTAAATTTCGGCATGTGAGTGTACGGAGTACATGAGATACCTATAGACATGTATCTTACTCCGCTTTAAACTCTTTTCAACCGTACTTGCTCATGCAGCGGAGGATTGCGGTACTCAGAGGTCAAGTATCCCACCATGTAGCGGCCAGCCACCAGGGAAGCGGGGGTCCTGGAGCGATGACATGCGTGCACCACCTGAATTGCTCCTGCTGACCTTGACGTCACCTTCACCGCCTGAAAAAGCCGGCATGTAAAGCTGTCTGGGACTCTGGCTGTCCTTTGGGATATGGGACAAGCACACCGCTTCCCGTGGTGACAACTATCAGCAAAAGTTGCTTCTCAACGCCGGCGCTGGGTCGAGGCAAGCCGGTCGTGGTGTTCTCTGCAGACCAGACGCGCAGCTTCTGCCTGGCTGCATTGAGACTGCATCATTTATTCTGGTTCGAGCAGAGCCTTTGTTGGGGGGGGCTGGAGGCCGCGGAGTGAACTAGCATGCATATGCAGCCTCTTCCGCTTTCTTGCCCACTCGCTTGGAGTCGCTTCCCCCCGCCGATAAATTCCACCAAGTGGCACCACTAAACACCAGACTCCAACGCCACGCGATTTTGAGCTTCAAACTTCTTTTTTCCCTCTCCTGTCCGAACACCTCTCCGAGCCTGTGCGGTGACGGTTGCCATGACTTTCTACTGAGCCGCGGTGGACGACTTGGACGGTTTTTAAGCAGCTCTCTCGACCAAGTTGTCCATTGCTATCGTCGTGGACACACACCCGGCCTCCTCGTTTGCGGCTCATTTTTTATTCTCCGACTAGACTGGGAGCGAGAGTCGAACCTGCACGACATGACCTTGTCGTCTGGCTTCCATATGCCCGGTGCATTTAATGCCGATGGCATCCTCCACCAGGGCCTCTTTCGCCCGCCTGCGTCTTCAGCATCGTCTTCTGCATATTTACCGCCTACTCGATCATCTGCCGAGACGTCTACTCCCAAGCGTAAGCGAGTCCGCGACGACCTGCGACAGACAGAGCTCGCCACAAAGATACAAAACGAGACTTTTCTCGATTACGATGAGCTCAATTCAAAGACATTTCTCATCACCCCTGCCAGCAGATACTCTGCACCAAACGGTCGGGCTTGCACGATCGCAGGCCAGCTCGGCATGCCTGGGTGCGGCCTAGCGGACAGTGATGTACTCGGAGAAAGCGTCTTCTCGGACAAGGATTACCGAAGAGCCCTCGGATCCAAGAGACCTCGAGACTCCATCGATGGCGAGTCCGATTCGTTGTTCAGCTCGTCTCAACATCCCTATTTCCAGTCATCCGGATGGAGCTCGCTCGCTTTGAGCACCTTGGGCGGCGTAGTTGGCAAGGTGTGGGAGTTCTGCAAGGCCGGAGCCTTCAAGGGGTTTCACGCCGGTGGAAATAAAGGTGGAGGATCAGAAGAACGCGTGCCGGCACCCGGTGGATTGATGACAGACTGGCCATGGCATCCAAATGACGACTACGGCGGTTTGATAGACCATCAACACATTCCAGGTCACTTTCCGGAAGGCACTTGCTACAATCGCGGAGATGTGTTTTTGGACTCGAAGATAGTGAGCGGGACTTCCACTCCTTCAACTCCCGCCGCAAAGAGACGACAGACCGCGCCGATGGACGAGCTGGGCAGAAGCTGGGTCATGGTTCAACATCAAGAACAAGTCGGCGACAGCGGCGGTACTGGACGAGCCCGAGGCATGCCCTCGAATAAATCGCCTTCCAGAAACCGCAATCAGGGCCCATCTGCTGCCACAGGTCGCCGAATTTCTACGCCGAGCCAGCGCCGCGTACCAGGACGACCTGTGGCGGGCCCAGGCACTTACAGAGCGTCGCCCCGGCCTACCTCCCTTTATCCCACCACCTCTCAGCCTTCTTTCTGGGACGCTCCCCTTTCAAGCTCGTCTGCATCATTTGCATCGCCTTGTTGCGCATCACCCATGAAATTGTCCAGCATGGCGTCCCCAATGGCGGCCAGCCTCGGCTCCCCAACGGCAGCAATGTCTCGCGGACACAGCCGTCGACGATCCAATACGGGCTCCCAGAGCAAGTTCACACATAACCGCACACACAGCAATGCGTCTACCGCTTCGAGTCGCGGCACCGTCGATGACGTAGATAATAGTCCGCGTCTGACTCCAGAGGCAAAGCAACTCGCGGCGCGCAGATACCAGGAAGAGCGCGACGCGGACGTCCGAATTGCAGCCTTCAACAAGCAGCTTCAGGATATGATTCGTCTGGGAAAGGAGGCCCTCGGGACGAGAATCGAAGTCGATGGCGAGTATGCCGAGGAGGGCGGCTGGGAAGATTACTAAATTGACAACATTTCTTCTGTTTGATGATTCTACGGCGGTTTATGTCAAGGTTACGATACCCATGGTTGATGGTGCAAAAAAAAAAAAGGGGGTTATGAATCTGGTAAGCTACTGAATTGGCACTGTCATGGGTAAGCAGAAGCGTCTCGCGAATGAGTTTCCGGATCTCTTTTTCGACTCCATTTGAAAACAACAGCAGAAAAAGGCGGTAATGGGGGGCTGTAGCCAAGCCGTGCTCCTGGATATAGTGGGCATGGAGGGAGAAGGGGAGACGCGTGGCGAGGATACATGTATATGTCGGGATAGCTTATGATGAATGAAATTGATAACAGAGTTATTCCATCACACCCGTCGTTCGTTGGCCCTGAAGCAATTCTCTGATGACGAGGTTGCGCCGTGCGGTGTAACGGCTGCGGTGAAGGCATTCGAATCAAGTACCTAGGTATGGAAGTTGACTTTGGGAAGGAACAAACAACGTCATTATAGTTGTAATCGTCAAACACTTGTCCGGTACGCTATAACCAGGACGCCAAGAAGAAGTTACAAACTAACCACTCCCCTCGCAGCCCCCCGAATTCCCCAGTTTCTTCTTATCATACATTTTCGCCCTATTTCTCATCATACGTCGTTCTCTTTCACTCTCAAAGCATTGCAGCCTCTGAAGCACCTGCGCTGCCGCCTGTTCCACCACTCTTCATCAAAACTCGATAACCGCTAGACAATCTCGATACCCGAAACATGGAGTATCACGAGCTCGATCCCAACGGCGACATAATACTCACCCTCCGACACCAGAACCTGCAACCCTTCCCCGGGGCCACCGAAGCAGCCAATAGTCAATTATTCGGCCTCGGCGATCTCGACTCCGTGCGCTTTAGACTCTCCTCAAAACATCTCATCCGCGCATCTCCCGTCTTCAGGGCCATGATCACAGGACCATGGAAAGAGAGCCTTTCGTTTGCTATTCCCGTAACAAAGCACAGTGCTGGAATCCCAGATGAGGACGCACTCCCGGAGATCACGGCCACCGAATGGGACAAAGAGGCTTTTCTTCTACTACTGGAGATTCTTCATGGGCGGTATAAGCCTCATAAGGATCCGCTGCCGGATGTGGACGCGGGCATGTTGGTGAACATATGCGTCATGGTAGATTATTACCAGTGCCAGAAGGCAGTTAAAGGCTTTGCAGACGGTTGGATTCAGTGCGTCATAGACATGGTTCCTCTCTCGTATGGCTAGGGTGCCTTGGGATGTTTGCTTGCGTCGTGGGTGTTTTCAATGCCGGCTCATTTTCAGTTAGCGACGGCGAGTGCCATGAGGTTCAACAATGAGCGTCTTGAGGGGCGCGGGTTACCGTTGCCGCATTCCTTACTGAGTATGTCTATCTTGAGTCTTGAGACGGATCATGTGAGATGTGGAAAAAAAAAGAAAAAAAAGTACATACATGTGTTGAAAAGCTAATGACTATATTTGTGTTGTTAGATGACATAGAAAACAAACGCACAGGCGCTTTGCGTTCAATCATGACCCATCTACACCAAGTCCGCGATAGTCTCCGAACAGGCCAAGACGGCTACGGGTGCTGCCGGGAATGCTCCTACACGCTTCATGCGGATTTTGTAGAGGCACTGGACAATGTCGGCCTTGCGGGTCTGTCACTCGACGAAACACCTGGTCGTGGAAGCGTACGATACATCAGGGAAGCGGTGCTAAACCTACCATTACCCCCGTGGTCTACTTTCCATCAATCCAATCGGATCATGTGTACTCCAAAGTGCAACATCCACGTCATGTTGCAGCCGGTCGTAGAAAGAGTCTGGCGTGAATTGCAGGGCCTGAAACTGGAGGACTATCAAGTTACTTATTACGGATCCGCACTTTCATGGCATTACTCCGAAGGGCGGTAGCCCGGCATGGGAGAAAATCACTTTCACTTTTGAGAGCATCCTTTAGGCTTTCCGCCGTTCAAAAAGAGAATGACGATGACAGAGACGACAGTTTCTATGATGGTACATAGCGTTGATGGAATACATGTATGTACCTGTGGATTGGAAGGGAGATTCTGATTTCCTTTTCGCAGTCAAAGCGTGTTCACTGTTGAATAGTCATCTTCAGTTAGGTAGTTATGTCGTATGTTGTAGCTAAGCGTCTAATGAACCACCTCCGCAGGAAATGTAACGTGATAGCCCGTGACTGTGCAATGACTTCCAAGAGGCGCAAGTAGTCCCATGATCATGTCAAGATTCGTGTCTCCGACGCGCCAAGTGGTCCTCGCTATGAGAGTAGCAGAGTGCGTAATCACAGGCCTCGAGCAGAAAAAGTGGCCGGCCGGCCAGTTGGCTGCATAGGCTTCTGTCTTGTATAAAGTGGTCAATGGACTTGAATGTATTTGAGCTTGACTGCGCGTTGGCTCATTCATAGGCGAAGAACAGAGGTTTGAATCTCTTCGTACTGAGAATGGCCCATTCATTCCCGGTTCACCAGAGCACCATCGCATCTGTAAGATATCCATTACTCATACATATACATATGTGATGGACATGAGCTCTTGTAGTTGTAGATACATCCGCCACCCGGCCTCAGCCTCAGTCTCAGTCTCAGCCTCAACCTCAACCTCGACTCTCGGCCTACAACAAGCTCTCGTAAACGCGCTCACCCACGCGCAGGTATCATATTGAATGCAGCCATACTCCCTGCCAGAAAACGCCTGGAATATATATCCTTGCGGTACTTGAAGAAGAAAGTAGAAGATGAAATGGAGCCAAGAGGTTCACATACAGCTTATCGAGGCAAGTGTTGCTAAAAGCGGCCGTATTCTGTCACCTATCATCCTATCCCGACTCCTGCTTTCGCTCGTCTTGAACTCTTCATGAAGGACTTGGCTTCAAAAGCATCCCGACATCATTGAATTCTACATTGTTCATTGCTGTCGGGGGGCTGCCTCGGTCTATTCGGCCCCATCCGGCGCCCCAGGCCGGAAGTTGTGTCTGCTGAGCACCACTCTGAGGCGCTGATCCTGCCTCTAGAGACGTACCCGCAGCGCGGTAATGTAGCGCGATTTCGTTGGAACCGTGCTTCTTTGAACGCATCTTCCGAAACCGCCTCCAAGACTTCGATCGCGATTGATGGCTACGGTCCGTCACCACATTCGGTGAGGATGAAAAGTCAAGCTCAGAAGTAGAGGACCTTCTCTTGCCAAACTGACCAGAGTGCGCCCGTGGGTATGCGAACCCCGCCGGGCCTCCACCGTGAAATGGATTCCAGCTATGCGAGCGAGACCCAAGACTAATGCTTCCGTTGCAGCCAGCATTGTAGCTCGTTCGGGATTCGCCGGACAGTTCCTCGAGAGTGACGCCCTTGGTCTCAGGAACCAAGAGAGAGACGAGCGTGCCGAGAAGCATGAAGAGCGCAAACAGCTTGAGGAGTCGATCAAGATGTGGTGAGCAAGAGATCCCAACACACCCTTGAATCTGGGCGTTCTTCAAAAGCGGAATGCTGATGACCTGGGCAACGATGGCACCAATCTTTCCCATGGCTGCCGAGACTCCATGTCCGGTTGACCGATACCGCGTGGGAAAGCACTCGCCGGGAATGACAAAAGTCGTCGTGTTGGGTCCGGCATTGAAAAGAAATTGCCCAATGATGTACAGAGCCAGCATTGTCCCTTCGGACAAATGATCAAGCATGAATCCAAGGATACCAAATACAACGGTGAGCAGGAGGAAACCGAAGACTTGGAGTGGCTTGCGGCCGATCGTGTCAATGGTGAAAACAGCAGTCCAGTACCCAGGGAGAGAACCGGCAGCAGTAAGGATTATCGTGCCGACAGCGTTATTCCACAGCTTATGATATATGTCGTGACCGCTACCGTAGCCAATTGCATGAAGTACGATGCCTTGGTTGAGACCAAGACCATAGAACGCCAGGTCCTGCTCATCGGTTAGTACTGAGGCGAACAATTAATCTGCACAATTTATATTTTTGTTGTTCCAAATTCCGCCCCGTAGATTTAAGGGGTTCTTTGATACGTACCAAAAAGAACCAAGACATGGTTGTACCGACCAAGACCTTGAAATTTCCCCACTCTCTAAAATAGGCAAACACGTCAGCCCAAGACGCTTGAGGGAGATCGAGAGAACCCTCTGAGACCTTGGATCTCGAATGGCGGTGACTGTTTTCCAAGTCGCTTATTGATTTGTTGGCCACGTTACTGGCCACGTAGGCTTTGATGTCGGCGTCGGCTTTTTCAACATCATGTTGCACGTCAAATGTGTATCTCGGAGTTTCCGGGATGGTAATTCGGTAATAAAGAGCGAAACAGGCAGGAAAAGCACCAACTCCAACGATAATTCTCCAAGCACGGTCTGCAGCTACTTGACAAGCGGAGTCGCAACTTGCCTCGTCGGATATATTGGAAAAAGACGATTTGAACGCCACCGTGGTGATGAGAGCAACGATGGCCGCCATGAGCTGACCCAGACCCTGCATGGAGAAAACAGCGGACATCATGGCACCACGCCATCGAGTGGGCGCAAACTCGGATGTGATTACGCTGGAAAGAGGATAGTCGCCTCCGATGCCGATGCCCTACACTTTGTTAGACCCTGTTCACCTTGCGATATCGCCACACGAGGCAGAAATGGACCTTACCATGAGAACTCTCCAGAATATCAAGATACTGGCAGAGTTGATGGCAGGGCTGGAAGAAGCCAAAGCACAGCTGAATGTGCCAAAAATGATGATAGCAAGTTCGATGCCATACATGCGTCGACGACCCAGGGTACTTAGAGTGCGTTGTTAGCATGGAGGTATAACCAATTTGTTTCGGGCCACATACTCCGCTAGCCAACCAAAGACAATCATGCCCGCCACTATTCCAGCACTTGTCGAAGCCTTGAGCGCTTGACTGGTCGCGTCAGGCATGGCACCTTTATTTCCACCGAAGCCATCTTTGACGTCCTCCCCCGACCAGAATACCATTCCAAGAAATGTGATTATGAGGTTGATTGAGAATATGTCATAAGAATCCAGTAGAAAGCCCACTCCAGCGACTAAAACGGCTCTGATATCTGTGCAAAGAGTCAGTTGATTCTACATTCCAGAGCCTTCCTCATTCTCACCCGAAGAGATCAAGTGAAAGAGAAGTAGAGGCCCTTGCCACGGAAGGGACTGAGGCGGTGACGTACGGTACAGGCCAAAAGGAACCTTGTCTATTTCGGACAAGGCCAGTCTCCGGCGGAGATTAGGATCTGAAATGTGCGAATAATCATTGTAAAAATTGTGAAACGCCCGGTTTCCACCAAAAGTACGATCGTGACCGATACAAGCCAAAGGTGGAGGAGGCAGCACCCCGTCTACAGATGCAGCAGCCATGGTGTAAGGGTCGAGGACGCATCAACAACGGAGGCTGCCCAGTCTCAGTCTCCAGGGGAAATACATGAGATAAACGGGTCACAGGAAGCCGTCGGTCCGTCCCAGACGGAAATCAATTCTCAAGTACGACGTGTTCCCGATACCACTTGTCGGCACCCTTGGCGAAGTCCCGGACTACCGACCGGGGAAGTTGAAACCTCGATGAGGCGCGTATCGACTGAGGGGGAGAGGTTCGCAAGTCGCTCCCACGTGTGGTTTCACAGCTTGCTTTGAAGCAAGAATGGATGCGAGAAAGGAAAAAAGTTGCTGACGGATCGTCTCTGCTCCTAGGTCTCCATCAAGGATCTCGACAACCCGACTAGAAAGCGTCGCTACGACGGCGAGGCTGAACAGTGAGATGATGGCGGGTCTGAGTCAGCGATGTGAACGTGAAGCTGTTTGATCTGTCGAATACAGCAAGACACGAATATGGCCGTGGTAGGTGGTTGCTGTTGCGGGCCTGCTATCGGTGTTGGAGTCTTTCACCAAGTAGTACCAGGTAAGTATAGCGAGGGAATAGACCACACACAGACGTCATGAGGCCCGGGTCGAACGAACTTGTTGTAGCCTTTTCGAGAAGGGAAAGAAGGTCTCTGTTGCATGAAAGTCGGGTACAGAATGAAGTGGAGGGGAGAATCAACAGCGGATCAGATTGGTAGGTAACCAAGTAGGACGATGTTGTACTCTTTAGGAAACGTTTCGGATTTCGCATCAATCCAACGCAAGGGCGGGGCTGAGAGGCAGGATGTTGGTGATAGGCTCAGGGGCCGATGCAGCGAAGCAAAGGAAGGTGCGGCGAAGGAGACACGGACATGGGTCAGGTGCATGTGCCGCAGGCCCGCAGCGTGTAGAAAGCGCCGATGCATCGCCATTGGTCATGCGGTGCTGCGTGGCTCGCACTTCAACGAGGCCCCCGGTTCCTTGGCGGGGAAGGAGCCGGACAGCACCTCAATATTGGAGGCTTCCATGTTGGTCTGCCTGTGCCTTGGGAAGTTGGAAGTTGGGGCCACACCCACGGGCCACCAGTGACCACCCACCACAGCACCTCTTGGGCACGAGGCATGCGCACCATGATCATTGATGACAGTGCAAAAGAGGTAGCATGGCGTTACGAATATGCCGGCCCCAAGCACGCAAGCAATAAGAAGTTCTGCGGCCGGCGGCGCTTTGCTGACGGGTCGCATCACCACTGCACCAGGATGTTCTTGGCGGCCAGGGCCGTTCCATGTTCCTCAACGGACGTTTCTCTAACGGCCCCCCCAGCCACCAAATAACGGCAGTACTTTTCGCGGGGACCAATATCTCAGGAGTGCCTACACTTGCTGCGCCCAACTTCGAAGAAGCGCAACATGGCAAGTACCGACCGCAAGTACCGCGATCGCGACAAACGGTCGTGGTGGACCGTGGTGGTAGCAGTAACGGGGTAGAAGAAAGGGGCCCAGTACGATGTACAGTTGACAGTCGTACCTAGCGGAGGTGGGACGCGCCGAGAGGATCGAAAGCCATCAATTGGCAAGCCGACGGCGACGAGCCAGCAGCTACCTAAGGTAGGTATGTACATACATACCTACCTAGAAGCGGCAAAGGCGCCTTCTCGAATCCAGAAGACGAGTCTTCCGAATCAAGGTGATGCCACTGGTACTGGAGTCACTGGACTGCGCGTGCCTCTGCCAGCTCAGCCTCTCAGGACCACGTCGGATGCGAAACAACTTGTGCCGAAGGGGGAAAGGTCGAGGACTCGAGGCACGAGAATGGTACTGGGCCTCCATTTGACTCTTGAGAGACAGTCCTGCGTTGCGTGAACATTGAACACCCACCGCTAATCCGTCTCTGCAGCCAGGTTGACGACGCCCTTCTTGGAATGTTCACGAGGCTCTGTGTGTAGGCATGTACTGAAGGTACTGAAGGTACTGAAGGTAGGTTGTCCGGCTGGAAGCACCCACATCATATGTATCGCCCAGGGCCCCAGTTGCATTTGCACCTGGGGAGCGATGTACATACATACGAATACCTACCTACAGAGGGGTTCCTTTCGCAGCTTTCACCTGTTGGAAATTCTGGAATGCAGCGCCCAATTTGGTGCTGAGGCGCAGCCGGGGTTCATCGTTGCTATTTGCGGTTAGCCCATAGACTATAGTTCATAGCTTCATCATAATGAATCGCGATTCGCAGCTGATCGTTGTCTAAATCGCCGTTCGCGGCACGCCAGACCAAAGCCGAGCGGAGCATTCCATGATTGCATCCTTTAGACAGCCTTCTAGTCGCCTTCTGGCGGTCTTCTCGAGCATTCGCTAGCTCCGTGTGCCATTTCCCTCGATCAGCTCCCTTCCTTCCACATATTCTGCCCTCTTTCCATCACTGAAAGCTTGTCCTGGAATCTAGATCTATACAAGGAACCAAACAGGCCAAAAATCTCGTACCTAGTCACATGGAAAATTAGAAGAGAAGACAGCGAGTGGCTCATTGGTTTCCATCAGCGTCTTGTTTTATAGCCTTGAATGTATTGACCAGTTATGTACTCCGTATCTGCATATGTAAAACGAGCTCAACACGTCTAACTATGCAACAGATTGCGACGTGGTCCGGAAGGGTACCTACCAATTTGGCCATTTGTATTTCCCGGTACTCAGCCCCACAGCACAAGTCAGCAAGTGTGAAACTTGATTGAGAAACCAAGAGAGAGAAAAAGAAAAAAACGAGAGGAAACAAAAAAGGGAACATGGCAAAAATGGGTGCATATGATTAGGTTCTGTAGTTGCATACAGTGCATACAAGCGCGTTACAAACGTACCTGCGAAGAAACGGAAATCGGAACCCAAAACAGTCCTGGCACTTTCAAGAGCTTCCATTTCGTAATTGAAGATCCAAAGGAACCAGGCTAAATCAGACGAATGTCCATGTGCTAGGGTTGTACTTCACTTTCACGCTGTGAATGTGAAGGTGTGAAAGTACCCTCTTTCACATCTTTCACACAGAAACCCCTTTGTGAAGGACATGAAAACTAAACCCAAAACAGAAGCATACAATGCACACCAAAATCTCCCCTCGTCACCTCAGCTCACGGACAATCAAGCTCGCCAGCGCCACCCTGGACCAGCACACATCACATAGGATCACATCAGCAGCAACTCTCTCCTTTACACAATTTTCTCGGCAACGGTGCACGGACCACGTCCGCCCACTTCTGTTATGATTTGGCTGTATAACCTGCTGTAG
>SRPN01000228.1:0-38805 GCA_018360045.1 Claviceps capensis | reverse complement strand
CACTGGTAACATGGAGCATAAAGAGGCAAACACGAAATGTGCGCCTCCGCTACGCGTCGCCGCACGATTTCTTCAGTTTTAACTTTTGCCTGATAAGTGTATCCAGGTCACATGCCAGGTCACGTGTACTCCGTGACGTGCGAGAGACGTGAAGACTTTTTCTCACCCTTCATATCCACCAAATAATCCAGCTCTTTAGTCAATACAAACACTCCATTTTGCCCCCCAAATATTGCTGCAAGGTCCTCGTATCACGGTCATACCGTGATATAGGGATCTAGATTCAATAGGAAAAGGGTTTCACAAGTTGGTGAACGTGGGTGTCGGTCGAGGAAATTTCAGGGGAAATACATACATATATACCTATGTACATCAAGAATGGCTTTCCGTGCGCATAAGCATCAGGACGGCGGGTTCAATCGGTGTGTTGATCTGATCAATTGTCGCGTGTACGGAGTATGTAGGTATGTAGCAAGTTTATTCCCGGTCTTGGTCCTGCACGCCAAGGCGGAAGCCAGCCGAATCCCGAAGACGGCATAAAGTGCCTTGGCACTCTTTTCTCCGCATCAGCTTACGCTGGTCACACTCCAAACCGCTTTTCAGCGCCTGGATTTCCTTGAACTGGATGAGGAGATGGAAGAGAGAAAAGGAGGAAACATACCGATACATAGGTACCTATGTACTCCGTATGCATGTAAATATCCTGCTAGACGCGGCTAACCCAATTAGGTTAAATGGTTCTGAGGCATCCGGACCCGCCCTATTTGCACCAATCGGCGCCGCGCCGCAAACTGGGAAAAGGTCACTGGTCCAACATTTTGGTTTTTTCCCTACGTCAACAACTCGGCAAGTCAGCGGCCTGTTCTGCATTCCATATTTCTCATTCCATTCATAGACGACAACAGCAGAAGCCTACGTCAACATTGCTCACCCGCCGACGCGACGACATGAAGTATTAATCAGACACACGCGAGCTTGTTCTTCAGTTTTGCGCACCAAAGCAGCACGCGACCTATCCACGCTCTTTGCGTACATATATTCTTCAACGTCCTTAATCTCGCGTGCTGTATCCTGCATCCTGCAACTACAACCCGGGACCGAACAACGCTGTCGCGATATCCCGGCTTCCAAGCGGACCCAACCGACACGTTGGCGGACTTGGCACTCGCAAGCGCGGCGGCGCCTCGCGAGGGCCGCCCATCGACCAGCAGCCATGCCGGGGGAACATGCCGTCTGAAAGATGAAGGCTCGAGGCTGCAGGTCGTTTCTGCGGGTGCCATAGCAGGTCTTGTTTCTCGGTATGTCATATTACTGCCCTTATCTCTCTTCCGGAGCTGGTCCGTGTAAAAGGCTGGGAATACACAGGAAGACGGGCCCCAAAAGGAACGATACGCTAACTGTTCAGAGCAGCTTCATAATCGCTCCTCTCGATGTAGTCAAAATACGCCTCCAACTCCAGCCATACTCCCTCTACGACCCCCTCACCCCATCCTCACACTCCGTGCCCGCCTACCTCGGCACCGCCGCGACAGTCAGACACATCCTCAAGCACGAGGGCCTCACGGCCCTGTGGAAGGGCAACGTGCCCGCCGAGCTCATGTACGTGTGCTACGCCGCCCTCCAGTTCAGCACCTACCGCACCACGACGATGCTTCTACAGACCGCTCTGCCCACTCGGCTACCCGACGCGGCCGAGAGTTTCATCGCGGGAGCATCCTCCGGCGCACTGGCCACAGCGATTACGTATCCGCTCGACCTTCTGCGCACGAGGTTCGCCGCTCAGGGTCGCACCCGCATCTACAGCTCCCTTTGGGGCGCCATCGGGGATATATGGCGCGACGAAGGCCGGAGGGGCTTCTTTCGGGGCATCGGCCCGGGACTCGCCCAGATAGTGCCCTACATGGGATTGTTCTTCGTCTCGTACGAAGGCCTAAGGGTGCGGCTCGCGGGGCTGAATATGCCGTGGGGGAGCGGCGATGCCACCGCCGGGGTAATGGCCAGTGTGCTCGCCAAGACGGTTGTGTTTCCTCTGGATTTGGTCCGGAAGAGGATCCAGGTGCAGGGTCCGACGAGGGGGAAATATGTCTATGGGGACATACCTGAGTATTCGAGTACGCTGCGCGCGCTTGCCAGTATTGTGCGTGGAGAGGGCTTTCGGGGGCTGTACAAGGGCTTGCCTATTAGTTTGGTCAAGTCCGCGCCTGCGGGGGCGGTTACTGTGTGGACGTATGAGCAGAGTCTGAAGGTGATGATTGGGTTGGAAACGAGGGCTGGGGAGGTAAATGTGTGATTGAGAGCATAGCGATGTGGGCGCCTTTTCTTCTTCGTGATACCCCTTTCGTTATCGGTTCTTTGCTGCTGGTCCTCTGTCTTTTGTGTTTGTTCGTGCTCTATTATTTCTCTCTTGTTTTTTTTCTTTCCTTCTCGAGACACTTGGGTTAGGCGTACAGAGGAGCCAGTCACAAGACTGGGGTCAGACATAAACTCAATTACCCCCTTCACTTTGCTTCTTTCTTTTGTATAATCCTCTTCTATTCTTCTTAGGATGAATGTCTATCGCAACGGCTTTTGGAGCCTTTGGGCTTCAATGCCTCTGTACAATCTATACGACCCGACTTCTTTCAGGAACTGGATTTCTAATGCAACTCACCCTTAAATGAAGTGATCGCCTTCAATTTTCAACCTCCTTGTACTTGCGTTCCTTTCTGGCCAAATGATTGCCCCCTCGCTTCTCCGTAACGCATCACCAAGTCTCCTTGCCCAACCCCCTATTCCTCTCATCCGCCCGAGAAATACACTCTTCCGTAACCTGCCAGAACCTAGCCACGTCTAGAGTCCGCGGTATTCGCACCCCCTCCTCTCCAGACGGCAGTACTCTCGCAATTGTGCGCCCCGTCTGTGCTTGTCCACCCTTGGCGTCCTCAAAGGTACCCTCGGTGATGACTGTGACTTGAAAGCGCTCTTTATGTGGAGGACTGGCGCTCTTGTCGGAGTGCCATTCATGGAAGGGGATTTCGTGACTTGTGCCAATAAGAACGGCTGCTACGGCGATGGGGTCATGAAGAGGAGGTCCAGTCGTGATGCCGAAGATGTCACTGGAGGTGGTAGTCAGTGTCCGTCCACATGATCTAGGAAATTGTGGTGAACGCCACGGCTATGTGGGGAGCAAAGGTATGATGCAAACAGGGGCTCAAAGAGACATACGCATAGGTCTTGCTAAAGAAATACAGCAGCTCGACGAGCATTCTTCTCAGCGTCGTCTTTCCCGGTCCTTCTTGTACCTTGTCCTGACCATACAGCAAGAGACTGCGCACTTCGTCCGTCGCAAGGACCTGGTGGCTCAAATCGAGAGGCACGATCGTGGTCTTTCTGGCGACGTTCTCGTTGTGGAACACCTCGGCAGCGGCTTCCGGGTCGATGAGGATGTTGAATTCGGCCCAGGGCGTTATATTTCCGATGCGCTTCTTGTTGTCCACCATGCCCATGACGGCGTCGGAGAAGCCGTCGCCAATTGAGCCGCCCATGAGGCTGAGTCCCCGGATGTAAGCAGTCACGTCGGGGTACTTGCGCAGCAGGGCACCCACGTTTGTGAGGGAACCCGTGGCGACGATCCAGGCCGTGTCCGCTGGCTGCGCCATAATGGCCTCATACATGGCCTCGACGGCTGGCTTGGCCAGAGGCTCACATTGCGGTTTGGGGAGGAGATCGGTGCCGTCGAGGCCAGACTCGCCGTGAACGTCGGGTGCATGAACGGCAGGGCGTTCCAAGGCCTTGGGAGAGCCGCGGTGTAGCGGGATCTCGTTGTGTTTGCCAATAGCTGTGAGGATAGAGGCGGCATTATAGGTGGTGTGGCTGCATTGGCCCGCGGATGTCAGCATGACGTGGGTATATCTTTCGTTGATGGCGAAACTGCAGTTGCATGACCAATACTTACTTTAACGAGGCGTTGCCAAAAACGGTAGAGATGCCAAGCAGCTTGATTCCAGGGTGGTATGCGGCTAAGAGTATGGCAAATACATCCTAGTTCACCAAGAAAGTAAACGAAACAAAGGAGGAAACCGTCAGTGAAACATTCTGGTTATCTATAACTATAATGCCGTCTGCATGCATTCCGCAAACACGACCGAGGAGTCCTTTAATACTCCAAAACACACACTACACGAAGCCGACAGGAGTATAACCATCGAGCTAAACCTACATCATGACCCGGATCGCAATCCAGCCAAACGGGCACCGGAACAGTGGCCGGCGACTCTCCAATGACACCGTACATCTTTTCCATGCGCTCCGCTTTCACCAACGCAACAGCTCGTACACTGCGTCTCGCCTTCTACAACAAAACAACCCACGATAACTGGCTATGCTTCGCAATTCTATAGGATTCAGCTCGTGTAATTCTGGAACGCTGGACCAGTTGTAGCGCTTCTTCTTTGTTCTCTTGGACTGACAACTGCGGAGCGAGAGCTATGTATCGACTGTTCTTGATAACGAGGGACTTCAAAGAGGAGAGGCAGGCGAAGCGAGAAGGGAAAGATGCCGAAGGTATCGAATGTGGAGGATTTGTGTGTGAGAATGTGACTGTTCCTCGGAGAAAATCTGGGAGCTTTGGAGTCCTAGGTTCTTTTTGACTTCGTTATTTGGCGTTCCGGGCGTTGAGTAGACTTGGGTTATTCCCTGAGCATGACGTCGCGGCCTAAAAGCGCGTCAGGCGTCGTGTGGCCCGTGGGGAAGGAGCTGTCTGTGGACCCCGGCCCCCGGAGTGGTGGAGGAGTGGGTCCAACCCGCGCCGAGCCCCGCTTCCCGAGAGACTCCCGAAGTCTCCCGCGGCTTTTTTTTCAACTCTTCATGGGGAGCGAGGACGATGCGAATGTTCTGGCAACTATGCACATAACTTCTCGTGTCCTCAAGGCAACCGATTTAATTTTGCGATGCTGCGTAAAACCCGTGTACTTACGTGATGCCGATTCCTCGAGCTACATGCTAGCGATGCTATGACTTCTTGCGCTGCTCCATAACCCGCAACACATCCGCCGCATTATTCGCATCGCCTTTGCGCTTCTTGGGCCCCCTCTTCCGCTGTGGTTTGCCGCCCCTGTCTCCTCCCTGGCCGCCCTCGTCCCCCCATGCTGCCAGCTTGTGGTCTTCAAAGTCCTCTTCGTCCTCTAAGCGGCTTGTGCCGAATCCCATGTCCAAGTCTACGTCATCACGAGCAGCATTTTGCAGCAGCTTTTGCCGCCGCTCTTCGGCCTTCTTGTCGTTCTCGCGAGCCTCGGCGTCGTCATCGCTCTCGATGCGTCGCAAGGTGGCTGCTTTCTTGATGGCTGCCATGATGGCGGGATCCGACATGGCCGGTCCGCGGGCTGCCTCTTCTGAGATAAGACCAGTTTTTGCATCTTGGAAGTAGTTTCTTGTGCTGCTCTGTGGTTTCGGCGGCGGAGGCATATCGAAAGACGCACTTTTGTCGCCTTTGTCGCTGTTTGAAGCCTCCGTCTGCGCCGGGGATTTCTTCTCCGAGTCGTCCTCTGAGTCAGAGTCGGATGTGTCCATGCCTGCTAGGGGATTGTAATCGTCGCCGACTTGGTCGAATATGTCTACATCCCCAATATCATCCTCTGCAACGGCCTCCTCGACTTTCCTGAATTGCTCAGGAACCTCCATTCCCAACGGCGCGACATTTTTGTCCGGCATCGGCAAATCGTTCTTGACCTCCTCTTCCTCCTCTCCCGGCTTGATTTTCCTGACTTTTCGCTTCTCGTGCCCGTCTGCGTCAACAATGATGAGCACTTCACGACCCTTTCGATCCCTCTCGATACGGGTGCCAAGTTTCTGCGTTGTGCCGATTTTACGAAATCGATCGCCCAAGGCTGGTTCGGCTGCGGCCTTTGCGGCCGCGCGAGCTGCCTTGAGCTCTGCTAGGATCTGGTCTCGCGTTCTCTTTTTCCCCGTCACGACCGTAGAAAGCTGGCCCTTTTTTTTCTTCATCGTTGCTGCCTTTTCCGGTGCTTGCACGTCCATTGACTCCAGCTCATCGAATTCGTCGTCCACATTCTCTTCGCCGGCCGTGGCCTCTGATTGGGTCGTATTCGTATTGGCGGCCGATTTTTCGTTGTAGACATCTTCACCTCGTCGAATTCTCTCAAGAAGCTTGAAGTCGAGTCCCTTGACCAGATGCGTACTCTCTAAGTCACCACCAGCTATTTGAAATCGTGACTGTTCGTATGTGTCTTTGTCAATCTCCTCCTTTCGATAGGATTCTTCCAGTGATTTCAGTCTGGCTTCTCTTTCGTCCGCTTGCATCTCCTCGCGACTTCGTGCCCGGTCGACATAGCCTTCGCCCAGCCTGACACCTCTGGGGGCTGAGGTTTTGAACTTCTTGCTCGGCGGCTGGCCTGCCTGGCCGCGTTCGGCAAGTTGTCTTGCAAAATCTGCTTGCGCTCCTCCCACAGAGCGCGGCGTCATGGGGATACTAGCTCGTTGTCGGGACCCAAGTGCTGCGCTGCCAGTGGCAGGCTTTGCGCTTGGTGAAGACGGGCCATGTTTTGACTTCGAGGATGCCGAGTTGGCGAGCATCAGCTTGCGGAACTGCTCATTGTTCATGATGGTGCCTGCAGCAGGCGGCGTTCGTTTGGGCGCCGGTGCTGCGGTATGGTTTCGCGCAATGTCGGGTTCAGAGACGCGACATTCAAAGTTCGATGTTGCAACTTGAAGTCGACATACAGTGTGCATACAGTGTGTAAACAGGCAGTGAGCACTGAGGACCCACTTGAACTTTGCACGCGTGAGAGAGACAATGACGCGGTCCTACGGCATTGTCGCATCTGACACCAGCTGCAATTTTCGGTAGCCTATTCATCTTCCCTTTCCAATAGACGGTGACCTCAGTTTCGTTTGTATTTTTTTTTGGATAACAGATACGGACTACCAACTCCATGCGTCCAGGCTAAGCCGCATAATGTCGCAACGTCAAGACCATGCCTCCTCAGCCCGCGATCGCAAATCAACCACCATTCCGCAATGGGTAGCGTACTAGACAAGAACTCGTCTCAAATTCGAAAGAGGATCGAAAAACACAAGTTTGACGATGAAGAGGGTGACGAGTACGAGGGCAGCGCCTTTGGCGGCTTCGGAGATTACTTCCGGCGCAAAAAGATCAAGCTCCAGAACCTTGATGCCGATATGCGCGCTGTCTCTGACAAGCCCCAAATCTTCAAAGGAATAGTTGCTCACATCACTGGCTACACTCAGCCTCCGCTCCATGTGTAAGATTTGTTCCCCTGGTGCTGCAAGTCTTTGTATATCGTTGCCTTACTTACCACGATCTCCTCAGGCTTCATCGCGAAATCGTGCAGCATGGCGGCGGGTATCTCCAGTACCTAGACTCTAAAACGATGGCTACTCACATTATTGCTTCCACGCTGCCGCCAAAGAAAGCTATCGAATTCAACCGCTATCGCATCGTCAAGCCAAGCTGGATAGTGGACTCGGTCGCCGCTGGTAAACTGCTCCCCTGGGGCGAGTATCGCGTGTTGGATGAAGGCCCGAGACAAAGGGTCTTGAAAATGGGTGGCGAATATGGTCTTACACAAGCTACTCCCGAGCCCAAGCGTGGTTATAGGGAGCAGACTGATCAAAGCTTTTACACCAGCCAGTTCAAGGCGGGCGGTACCTTACCAGGTCAGCAGCAGAGTGCACCAAGCGTCGATCGAGGTACTGGCGCGTCTGAGTTTGCAGAGGATCGTCTCAGCCCAAGCTTACGAGCATCGGCTCGCCGTGAGGAACAGGTGGCCAAACACATGCCTCCTCCCGATATACCCGTCCATCGCAACGACACCACTCCAATAGCCGAAGCCCCCAAAAATGTGACTTCTGAGGAGCATAACGCTTGGCTGTTGTCGGATCCACGGCTAAGAAAGTCGTCTACGGCGAACCCAGAATTCTTGAAACAGTTCTACTCGGAAAGCCGATTGCACCATCTGTCCACTTGGAAGGCAAACTTGAAGTCGTCGATGCAACGCTTGGCAGCAGAGAGGGGCTTGTCGCAGAACAAACTTAAGATGAAGCAGGGAGCCAGACGGTACATTATGCACGTGGATTTTGACAGTTTCTTTTGTGCTGTGTCGCTGAAACAGAGCCCACAGTACGTCGACAAGCCAACGGTTGTGGCGCACAGTGCCGGTCCTGGGTCAGAGATTGCAAGCTGCAACTATCCTGCTCGCGAGTTTGGTGTCAAGAATGGCATGTGGATGAAACGAGCACTAGAGTTGTGTCCGGAACTAAAAGTCCTGCCGTATGACTTCCCAGCATATGAAGAAGCCAGCCGATTGTTCTACGAATCTGTATTGTCAGTTGGAGGCGTAGTACAGAGTGTCAGCATCGACGAGGCATTGATTGATGCGACGTCAATTATTCTTTCTGCGTCAGGCTCGCAGGTCGTCGGCCTGGACGAAGGGAGTATTTGGAGAGAACAACAAAAGGCCGACGAAATTGCCACAGGGCTCCGAAAGGCCATCAAACTAAAGACTGGATGCGATGTTTCTGTTGGCATTGGTGGCAATATTCTTCAAGCCAAGGTGGCACTTCGAAAAGCCAAGCCGGCTGGGCAGTTTCAATTGAAGCCTGAGGATGTCCTGGCCATGATTGGCGAACTGACGGTTGAGCAGCTCCCTGGTGTTGCTCACAGCATTGGCGGCAAACTAGAGGAGCTGGGCATCAAGTTTGTGAAGGACATTCGGGGCATCTCGAAGGAGCAGCTGGCAAACAATCTTGGCCCGAAGACGGGCGAAAAACTCGCAGACTATGCCCGAGGAATTGATCGCCTCCAGGTCGGAGAGCAACCGCCGAGGAAATCGGTGTCTGCCGAGGTCAACTGGGGCATCCGCTTCATCAGCCAGCCAGAGGCAGAAGAGTTTGTATATAATCTGTGCAAAGAGCTGGAGAGGCGATTGGTCAGTGAACAGGTCCGAGGCAAGAACTTGACCATGAAAATCATGAGGCGGTCGCTTGATGCACCGTTGGACCCAGCGAAGCACCTAGGGCACGGCAAATGCGACACCTTCAACAAGAGTGTCACCTTTGGAGTCGCCACGCACAGCTGCGAGATGATTGGGAAGGAAGCAATATCCATTTTGCGATCGTTCAAGTTTAGCCCGGGCGATCTACGAGGCCTAGGCGTGCAGATGACCAAGCTGGAGCCGATCAGGGTCACCACTACCGCCACCACTGCCACCACGCCTGGACAGCCTGAAGGCAGCCAACGAATGTTGAAATTCAGTCCTTTGACAGGTCGTGCCCGAGCTACAGTAAGACGGCGCTCAAGTGGCGGGCGCGTCGAGGCCATTGACGAAAGCGAAAGTCCAGAGAAGCCCAAGAAAACGGGAAGCCGCCGTCTGGATGATGATCCCATTTCCGAAGATCCCAAGACGCCTCGCAAAGCAAAAGTCCATCCGGCCATGGCTCTTTCAAGGGCTAATCAAGACGATGCCAAAGCTCAGACACCTCTCAACGTATCGGGAACCCAGTTCATCATGCCTAGCAACCCTGATCTAGCGGTGATAGCTGAACTCCCGCACGACATCAGGAGCAAGCTCATGAACCAGCAACGACAACGACGCACAAGTCCTTCCCCCGCCCCGCGGCCCATGTCAAGGCTTGAAAGTCCCGCGCGTTCCGAGATACCCAATCGCATCCAGGAACTCCCCTCCCAAATCGACCCAGAAGTATTCAATGCCTTACCGAAAGACGTCCAGGCCGAGGTCCTCGCGACTTACGGAGGACGATCCGACCCCCCACAGTCCCCGAGGCGAGACCCTCGCCCCCCTCCCGCCGCCCAAGCAAGAAAACAAACAACACCAACCAAACGGAGCAACGCACGCGGCATACGCAACATGTTCAGCAAAGCACAGCGCCACCGCGACGCCCAAGCCGGCGTCATACAAACTAAATTCCGGAAAGACGACGACGAAACCCCCGCGGACATGGAAGAGCTAGATCCCGATTTTCTAGCCGAACTACCCGAAGATGTACGCAAAGAAGTCGTAGCAGACCACCGCCGTCGAAAGATGGCTCTCCGCCCGGGGCTAGATGCCCTGCACAACGGCCGGAAACGACTCACTCTGGATGTGGATGGCCGAGCAGGTACAGCGGCGGCGGCGGCAGCGGGGAGGAGGACATATGGCCCGAAGAAGATTCTTTTTCCAGGCCCGCCGCGGAAGATTGCGTTTTCGAGCGCGGGTATTACTTCGACGCGAGAGGTCAAGGATATGATTGATGCGTGGCATTCGGAGACGCAGGAGGAGGGGCCGCATGAGGGGGATGTGGCGGTTCTGGAGAAGTATCTGGGGAAGGTTGTGAAGGAGGAGAGGGACTTGGAGAAGGTGGTTGTGCTTGTGAGGTGGTTGGATCTTGTGGTGGAGGGGGATGGGAGGGCAGGAGGGGGGAGGGAGGCGTGGAGGGGGGTTGTGAGGCGGGTGAGGGAGGTGGTGCAGGGGGCGGTGAGGGAGAGAGGGATGGGGGAGTTGGATATGTGAGGTTGTTGGTATGAGTAGTAACGTTTTGTATAAAAGACGTGTTTATATACGTGAGGGTTTGGAGAGTTCGTGATGGGGCAGGCACTAGTGAGATCTACGGAGTAGGGTCTTGAAATAGACGTTTTTGGATTCTACAAGACACCCCGAGTTGGTTCCAGCTTAATTCCGTGGGTTCATGGGACCTATAGACCGAGGTGTTTTCTCCCTCATTGCTCAGTCTAAGCTACATACAAGGTAGTTGCAGAGGCATTGACGGACTTAACAATGACTTGTTGATGATGGACGATGGTTCATGTTTGACAAGGGTCGATAAAAGTTGGGTCTACCGCATATTGAGATCTTCAAGGATCAGTTGACTCTGGCTTCCATATCGGTGTCTTGAGCAAGATAGTGCTGTAGGGCTGGTAACTCGAGGAACGTGGAACGGGCGTCGGGCGGCTGGTCTAGGTGGGATGTAGTAGGTATGTAGGTAGACCATAGGAGTCTACCCTACCGTCTTCGGTACAAAAAAAGAAGTGGCTAGAAACCAAGTTACGACGACAAAAATACTCTTGACTCTTGAGTCTTGACTTCGTACTCCGTACTCTATTGTGCAACATGGGACATGGATATGGAGTACAGGAAGAATAGTACCTGGATGAGGTCTGAGTGTGTCTGGCGGACTTGATAGTGATCACTGATCCGGCGCTTCTTTGCAGGTAAGGTCGAGGATACATAGCTGGCCTAACATACCGATACCGGAAATCATGCGCGAGGGTTCTCTGGAGTTTAAATATGCTGTTCCCAACCACGGAGGATCAGCTTTGAAGGTAAAACTCTAGGGAGTACATATGTACTCCGTAGAAGCTGTCGATGGCAGGTTCCTCCCTGGTCGGGAAGGAGGATCATGATCCTAGCTAGTTCCGACCCTACCTAACCTAGTGATGCAAGTTCTAGGGTTGCTCGTGCTTGTGTGGACCTTTATTGTGGGCTAGAGGGCCCCGGCCTGCCTTTGGCGATTATCTGATGATCTGATAAGGATCAAGATGAGGATCAAAATTTTTGAAAATTTTAGAGACTGGCGGGGCTGAAGAGCATGAATGATCTACGTAAAGAGCGTGGAGCTGTACTCTGTAAATTTACTCTCCGTAGGATGCAAGGCGGTACGCGCAGGTAATGGAACATGTTCATGCCGGAAGAGCTCCAAGCGCTAACTACGCCATGAATCCATCATTATGTCTGCGATGCATTTTTTGGTTCCTGCTGCCTATTCCGCCGTGGGAGAAACCAATCGCCACTGGCCGGCGCATTTACTGGTTTTACCTGGCATCGTTCCACGTGCGGAGTATCTGCCCAAGTATTCAGACGCGAGATGCATAACGATCAAGGATTGCTAGTAGGTGCATTCCTGGAGGCTGGGCCCTGTCATTTGTAACATGAACAACGGGACGCCATTCGGTAATTGCGGCGGGTGTCTAGGCATGAAGTACGTAGCCCTGTAGCTTTCAAGAAAGACGGTGGCCAGTCGTGTCATGATGCATCAAGAGACAACGAGACTGATCGTGCGTCTCGCAGGACAGGAAGAGGCAGATCAATGCAGTGGACAGTGACCTTGGCCCTTGACTACATACATACCAAGGGCTCAAGGTGTATTTATGGCAATACAAACCCGTCGCGCAAGAATGTACACGGTATATCGTTGTGCCAAACGGCCCTTACACGCCGCGCGATAATACTTGACGGGAATAGAGTATGTGTTAAGGTGTATTTGTGATGGCACATCGTGTACCTAATCGTGAAGCGAGTTGCGGACGACACGACTCATACGAGTGCGTGGAACGTTGGTTGCTTGGAAGTTGGAAAATGGAAAAAAACACAAGTGCTGCCTGGAAGAGACCCGCCACGTGCATCACACTGTGCCCTATCAGACGCCGCGCTCCTCCTGGGTTCCCCGCCGGCTTCCCCTTCACGTCACAGCCTCAAAGGGTTCACAGGCTCGACGACGTCTCCAAGGAAAAAGTTTCATCGCGACCAGTTCCCGCTTCGTTCGCCTCATCTACCATCCCCGTCGCGACGCAACTACCTCTCGAGCCATACATACAATCGCACAGCGCGTGCCATACCAGCTTTTCTCTTCCGAATCTGACCAGAGCTCGCCTCGTTACTATCTGCGAAAAACGCGCACTCGTACAAAATGGGCGGCTATATCGATTGGACCAAGACGACCAAATCGTCCAACTACCATGGCTCAGGCTCCTTTTCGACCTTTATGATCATCGGGCGTACGTTTCTCTCACTTGTGTGCTGTGAACGGAATTGAATACGGGGCAAAGAAAGAAAGAATGGAGGGAACAGATCAAGAAAACCTCATCTGTTCCCCGAACCGTGCGATACAGTCCGCGCTTTAAAGACTCTTTACTAACTCACTCACTCCTCCAGCAACATGTTTCTTCCTCGGCATTCTCTTCGCATCTTTTCCGTACGACTTCCCCCTCCTCTGGAGCAAGGAGCCCGTTGCAGCCAGCTACTACGACCAACTGGAGACGCACCTCAAGTTCATCCATTCCTCGCCGCCGCTCATCGGACGCATGCTCAACATCATTGTCAGCGTGGGCTTCCTGGGCATGTTCATTAAGCTGTTCAAGCCGAGCGAGGCCAATTTCCTGTTTGATGGCGCGTCGCTGATTCTGTACACGATTGGGGTAGCGGTGTATATTTCCAATATTGTCAAGGGGCTGCGCACCGTCAGCGCTGGGTTCTGGGACACGGAGGATTTCAAGGCGGCGAATCTGGCCGAGGGGGAGGTAATTCTCGGGCGCGAGGATAGTCTGCGGGTGTTGTCTGCGAGTAACACGATTCTGGCGCTGGTTTTGATCGGAGTGCTGGTCTTGCAGGCTGGGCAGTGGTATGCGGAAAAGAGGGACCGGGACGACGATGCGGCTCTTGCTGCGAAGAAGGAGGGTGCTGCGGCGGGCAAGGCAGCGTCGAAGAAGAAGCAGTAGACCGGTGGGGTGCTGGCGTACGTGATGGGGGCGGTTGGAGTTTGTGCGAGTCTGGAAAGAAGTTGTGAAGCAGTTGTGAAGACGAAGCAGTACATACATAGTTTACACCGATGGCGTTACATATCAGGGGTTTGTTCTACTGGAGCGGTTCACGTGCAGCCGGTAAAAGACTGCGTTGGGCGTTGATGTGTGCTGCCGTTGCAACATATTCACGACCATGATTCCGGCCAGGCCATAAAGGGGAACTCGATGCAACGTGCTGGCCGGCCTCTGTGCATTGCCGAACGTCTTATCTTGGGCGTTTCAGTCGTGAGCGGGTTGCACGAGCAAACGGGTATCACAGCCGAGGCATGCCGACTTGGCACTGCGGAACGGCACTGTAGTGAACCCTGGCCATGGCCGGGAGTGAGGGCGCCTGGATCACTGCACTCCGATCGCATGCACCAATGCAGCACCATGTTAACCATGACATGAACTCATCCATTCATCCATGCATCCATGCATTCCGTCCATGCATCCATTCATCCATGCATCCATGCATCCCGTCCATGCATCCATGACATTCAGAGGGCCATGACACTAGACAACGCTGCTGTAACCGGCGACAGCAGCGGCTCATTTTCTCTTATTTCTCTTGATTAGTACTTAGGTACCTAAGATAGGTGTTGTATGTAGTGCACCTAGCCTTAGACCGCCTACTCGCCCCAAGGGAGGCTCTGCAGAGGGGCAATCAAACTAAATTTACCTATCAAACTACATATCATGACATCCAGATGCATTGCCCCCCGCCAGTGGCCACACAGACTTTCCTCGCGGCCGCTATTACGGCTCCTCTCAACCTCTCGGCATCAATATCAGCAGCCCATTCCAAGCTTGCTCGTCGCATGCCTTTTCCCGCGACCTCGTGCTTCTTCTTCCTCTTCTCCTCCTTCTGACTACCGTTGCCGGACCCTCTTCCTGTGCAACCAGAAACCTAAAATTCAAGAAAAGAAGAAAGAAGAAAGATGTGGTGGCACCCATCACCAACTTCGTTCCCGTCCCACCCCTCTCCCGTTGTCGGTGTGTGTCCCACGTCCTGTCGTCTATGTCGGCCGTTCCTAAAAGTTCCAACTTCCAACTATGTAACTAAGCGCTAGACAAGGTGTTGCGGGCTGCAGCGTCACGTCGAGATCGCTGTGCGACCCAACCTTGATGCGAGAGACAAACACATCAGGCGCACCAAACATCCTACAACAACAAACCCGCCAGCCCTTTTTCCCCTCTCTTCTTCTCTTATCATATTTTTCTCCTTCCTCTTCTTCGTCAAAGTTTCGGGGCTTTCCATCTTCTCCCCCAAACACATAACCGACCACATACTTGGCCGCGTGCACCGCTTCTTTCGACCTCGGCCGGCTTAGCTCCCGTTGTCGCAGAAGGACGAGAAACCCCCACTTCTTGAACTAAAAAAAAAAAACAGTCATCTATCTTATCAACACCACCAAAAATCGTCGCGGGGTCGCCGCCGCCGCCGCCGCCGCTGCCCGTTTTCCCTTTCAACATGGACCACGCCCAGATGGCGTTCCAGCCTTCCTCAGCCATGCCGCCGGATCTGGCCGTCCGGGGCAGCTCAGCGCTCATTGAAGCGTTTGAGAGTATCCTATACGGATCGGTATGTCCTCTATTCATTCTTTGTTGTTTTTTCTTTCCTGCTGAGGAGGGGTGAATGGAGGGGCTTGCGCAGGCATGGGGGCGCACCAGAGATTTCAAGCGCAGGGATTCAGGAAAACCTCCCCTCCAGCAAGCAACCCCCCCTCTCAAAGGCAAAGGAAACCAAGAAGAAGAACAAATATGAAAGCAAAAAAAAAAAAAAAAAAAAAAAAAAAACTCTGGACTGACCAGTACTTCTCCTCGCCGGCCTAGATGGCAGGCATCGTAGGCAAATACATCGAATACCCCTTCGACACAGTCAAAGTCCGCCTCCAAAGCCAACCCGACCACCTCCCCCTCCGCTACACCGGCCCCCTAGACTGCTTCCGCCAATCCTTCAAGGCAGACGGCTTCTCAGGCCTATACCGCGGCATCAGCGCACCCCTCGTCGGCGCCGCCGCCGAAACAAGCAGCCTCTTCGTATTCGAAAAGATTGGTCGCGAAGCCTTCTTCGCAACGGGTCTTGCCTCGCGTGAGAACGGTCTCTCCGTCCCGGCTCTATGGGTCACGGGGGCCTTTTCCGGGGTATGCGCCTCGTTTGTCCTGACGCCTATTGAGCTCGTCAAGTGCAAGATTCAGGCTCCCGCGCCGTCTGCCGAGGGTGCTCCTGCGCCGGCGACGCGTCCCCTGGGTGTTGTGCGGGATATATTTCGTCATGATGGGCTTGCGGGTTTCTGGCGCGGGCAGATGGCTACTCTGATTCGCGAGGGTGGTGGGAGCGCGGCCTGGTTTGGTGCCAAGGAGACGGCTACATCCATGTTCTACGAGGCCAAGATGCGGGGTGCGGTCTCGCGCGTTGAGAGGGACAGGATTAGGGCTGAGTCGTTGCCGTTGTGGCAGCAAGCTGTTGCTGGTGCCTCGGCGGGTGTCTCGTACAATTTTCTTTTTTTTCCGGCGGATACTATCAAGTCTCGTATGCAGACCGTTGCGCTTGGCGCGCTGGGACCGAATCGGAGTTTTATAGATGAGGGTCTTCTTATCTGGCGGCAGCATGGGCTGGGGGGGTTGTACCGCGGGTGTGGCATTACCTGTCTGAGGTCTGCGCCGAGTTCGGCGTTTATCTTTATGGTGTATGATGGGCTGAAGAAGCATTTTCCGCTGCAATAGGCATGCTCTGTCCTGAGCTGTCTGAGCTGTCTGAGCTGCCTGAGCTTGGGCTTCATTCTCTGGTGTGTGACGGCCCGAAGGAGCACTACGCGCTGTAGTAGCCAGCTGTTTCTGCCAGGAGGTACCCAAGTTTGGTTCTTGATCTTTACGTTGTTTTGCGGCCTGAAGAAGCACTTTTCGCTGTAATATTCAGCCTGCTCGCCGCCGCCACTCCTACTGTCGTCTTTCGTTTCGAGCCGCTTCTTTTTTTTAAGCCGCAACCTCAGCAAAGCATCTATCGTTACTTGCCACATATTTTCTTTCCTTTTTTCCTTTCATTTATCATGGTTTTGGGTCTGATTTTTCTTTTCTTTTGAGATATCAAGATCTCGTCATGACTGGTCATCTGCACGGCGTTCAAGGTATCAGAGTACGGCACGACAAGCGTGTGCGCTTACAGCAAGAATAGTTAAGGGAGGGTTTCAATATACGACGATGATGGATCTGTCTATAGACATATAGATTGGTGCATGTGTATCCAAATCTGTACCTACTTATTTGACATGTCCATGCAACTATCATGCCCTTTCACTCCACCACCAGTGCCTAGAGGTACAACTCATATCATGTTCATCTCTTCCACTGCTATTCACCCGTACTGACCATAAACATCCCCCATCTAACCAATAATCCCCGGTCCCGCCACAACTCCCGGTCTCTCCTGACTTGCCTTCTTCGACACATCCCCCCTAGGCCTCACATCCTCGTCCTTCTCCTCCCCGGACAAATCCCACCCATTCAGGTACCCGGTCCCCAAACACAGGTAGCTCGCAAAGCCCAACCATCCCAAATACGGCACCTGCAACCATCCCGCCACCGAGTCAATAGACCCCCACACCGACGCCAGATACGCATTCAATCCCAGCAAAGCCACAATATCAACACTCGCAGCCACGGGACGCTTCGCCCCGAAGAACAAGGGCATCCACGCCAGATTCAAGCCCAGCTGGATCGAGTACAACGTCATAGACTGCCTAGTCAACGCAGCGGTCTCGAGACCAGACAGGGGAGCTAGACCTGTACTATACGCCCTATGGGCTGCGTATCCCATAACTCTGGTCGTGCATCACATCATTCATCAGCAAAGCTTTATTCCCCGTGTTTTATCTTCTCTCGACTCCTTCAATTCGAGATCTGCTATGCAGAACCTAGCTTCAAAGAAGATCGGGTAGAAAGGAAAGGGGGGGGGGGGGGGGGGGTGAGGGGGGCTACATACCCATATAGAATCGTCCATACTGGTCCGAATAACCAAGGCGGTGGTCTGAGGGTGGGCTGCTTCAAGGCCTTGTAGAGCTTTCGCGTCTCGACAGCTATTATTTCCAAAGAGAAACACGTCAACTCCAGCTCAATGCGTAACATAAGCAGCTCTACTCTATCTTCTTCCAATTGAGCCAAGGGGATGAATAGATCTTTCTCTCGTGAATTCATGCAGGAACATACGCCGGGTAGAGTAGCCGATCGCTGTGCCCAAAGCAACAGGAAGCAGAATCGACGCCGCCGGGTGTTCAAACACCGCGGACGGGATCGTCAGGGAGGGGATGTAGGTAGTCATCGTGGACGGCTTGCCAGAGGACTTCTGTGAGCCGTATTAGGGGAGGTTTGATGATGAGGGAAGGAGGAGGAGAGAGTGAGTCGTGGACTCGTGGGAGATATGACGGCCACGAGGTGCAATGCGATGGAATGCTGGTCTGGGGCCGGCGCGCCGGGAACGGCTTGGTACGTCATTCACTCAGGAGTCAGGTAGCTTAAATGGCTGCAACGGCGACGCGTGTAGCTACAGGCTACAGCGGGTCAAGGAGCTTTAAACACGTGACACTAGAAATCCCGCTTGTACTCCACACCTAGGTACACTGTATCGTGGGCTACATACCTAGCGACCGAGCTTAGGTACCTTGTACCCTTGTACCTACCATACCGAAAACGTCCGGTATTTGCTGCGGCCCACGGCCAGTGTCACTCTCACTTGAAGCTGTCGGTGTGAAGCCGTGAGTCGTTACTCATGACTCGTAACAGCGAAGGGCTGAAGTGTAAGATTTAGACTCTAGTAGGATAAATGTCCGTGGGAGGAAACATTACCGGGCTTTATTGCTTCTGGAGACTTGATTGCAACCTCGGGGAAATGTTGGTGAGTTCGCGTCACAGCGCAGATTGCAAGTTGCAAATGTACCTAGAGAGACAAAGATTCTTTGCCAGTGACAAGCCGGACTGCACAAGGTAGCGTAGTGTACCTGATGAAAAGGCTCTGCTAATCTATTTACTAATCTTCTTCTTCTTCCCTTCTATCAATAATTTTCCTTCATTACCAAACGTCTAATCTGGTTTTATAGTCCTTGTTCCCTTAGCATACACTATGCCATTTCTAAAAATACATACATACTCTCTCCGATGGATGAGAGCTTTGATCCTTGTGCACTGTACACTGATGCTGCCGGCAAAGTCATCAAATGAGCCCTCCCGTCATGGCAACCTCCCGCGACCGTCTCACTTGCTGCTTCAACTTTCGCATCTCGGCCCGCCTCCTTCTCGCGTGCTGTTCATCGTCTTCGCCCGGCCGGACTGCCGTCAAAGTTTCCAAGACCATCAGGTCAGCGAGAAATCGGCGAACTCGAAGCCCCGTCCTGTTGCGGACAAAGGCATCGATTTCCTCGTTGCACGCAGCAGACGTTGCTACATGCAGGCCTCGTAAAACATCGCGGTCCGAGATTTCAGCATCGTCAAAGTCGATCTCGGTAGAGTCGGGGCTGCCTTTGATGGACGACGTCCTTCTGGGAATATTGGGCCGAGCAGTTAGCTTCGCTGGCACGCCTCGGCTACTTGGACAGCATATACCAATGTGATGGGCATCATATTGAAACACAGACTTCCTTTTCGTACTGGCTGAGGGTGGCCGTTGCGGTCTACGAGGGCGCGGTCCCCGCTGGCTATCTGGCTCGACTTGCAAGGGAACCCCTTGTGGAGGCTCAGGCACTTGTGCTTGAGTCTCAGACGCCGAAGGACAGTCCATCAGAGCGTGAGACCTGACGCCTTTGGCTGACGGTTGACGTCCATTCTTCTGATTGCTAGTCGAAAAGTCCACCGCGCGTGGAACTGAGACACGGGGCTGGGCCTGAGTCTGAGGAATGCCTTGTCTGCTAGGTCGTTGGCGGTAATTCATGTTGCTCTCCGTCTTCTCTATCGGCACCTTTGGCATTGCGAGAGAATGTCGACGGCCGGTAGTGATGAAATTCGGTCCGCCCTGGTCACTTCTCCCATCTTTCTTGCCAAACGCATCGGGAACCAGTCGTGAGGGTTGCTGTTGGTAGGGACTGCGTAAATCGGAGCCCGTGTACTCCTCATCCGGCGGTGTGCGTGCCGGAGTCTTTGCCAACCAAGGTCGGCTTCCCGCCCTGACAGACTTTTGTAGAATTTGATTCTTGGGTTTCACGGGCGGAGGCTTGAAATGAGCCCAGTCCGTGTCTGTGGTGAGGTCGTCATCTCTTGGGAAACAAGGCAAACAGCGACGGCACGGCCGTTTCTTGCCCGATCGGCGTTTCGGCTTGCGGGCCGGAGCCTCGTCGATCAGCGCGTATCTGAACTCGTCCATTCTCTGGGGCTCTGCAAAAGACAGTTCTGTATTCATGCTTTGTGGTGGGCCCGAGCTACCGAAACCGTCAGCTCCATCTACTTGAGAGGAGATAACAGGGCCATCACCACGACGCCGGCGTGGTCTGGGTGGTGGCAATCCAGGCTGCAAGTCCTGCAGGTACCTCGGCACGCAGCTAGACTGCTCTTTTGAGGTCACTGCCAAGCCCGCCGCTCGAAGCTGTGCCCGATATGGAAGTAGTTCAGCCACGGTATGGAGAGTTGCAGCATCCGTAGATGGAGGCGGTGTATCCTTGACAATTTTGCCCTTTGCTGACGCCTGTTCTGCGTATGCCTCGAGGTCTCTCGTGAAACGATTGACTGACTGCTTCTTCGCCGACAGGTACGAACCACTTGATTTAGAGAAGGAGTGCTGCTGAGATGAACTGCTTCTTTGCTGTACCGTAGTCGAGAACAGTTGAAGTTGCTGGATAATGCTGCGAGATACAGCTGCCACGAGGGCGGAGTTAACAGACTGTCGTTTGGCCGGATTCAGGAGATCCGCAGCAGCGTCTGTCAAGCTGCGGCGAACAGTGGCCGGCTGTTTGATACCTGGAACAAGTAGCTTCCGTTGTGACAGTGCCAAGGGAGGGTTGAGCGCAGCATCTCTAGCAGGCGGATGGGTAGTATTAAGGGGGCGAGTATTGTCGGAGTAGCTATTATTATTCGTTGAAGGAGGGTGTGGGAATGAATCGAGATCAAACGGTGATTCCGACTTGCGCAAATGTTCTGGAGCATCTGGTGGAGCGTCAGAGGAGAATTTCATCCACGTGTGAGACTTTGGCTCAGTACCCATAGGGGCCAGGTTGCGACCATGTTGTGGGCGTCGATGGTTAGCTTCCAAAGGCGCGTGGCCATGATCAGTGCCTTGATTATCTGCACAAGACCGCTTCTCAGAAAGAACTTTACGTGGAGAGCGACGGGGCCGGGTAGGGCGTCTGTTTAAAAAGACGACTCGTGAACGCGGACGACTAGTTTCAAAAGTGCTGCGTAATGACGTGTTGACCTCGGGGATAGATGCTAGAGGAGCCATATTGCGCGCATAGCGAGACAGCTATAGGAAAGCTGATTTCGACTGAGAGTATCCAAGAAAAGTGTAGACCAAGTAGTGGTGATGAGGTATTGGAGTGACAAATGTTTCTTTTGTGGTAATTAAGACATGGTGAAAATGCCTCGTCTGTGATGTCGTTTGTAATGCCGTCCGGCGGGGAATGCAAGATGCAGAGTGCAGGATGCAGGATGCAGGCCAGTCTGTCGACCCATGGGACGAATGAATGCCGAACCACGTCTGAACGCCTTCTTGCCATAATGTGAGGGAGGAAGGAAGAGCCATGTGGGTTGTCCCGTCACATGGCAACTTCCACATGTCCCTCCTGGTGCGTGGCTTCCTTTCACCTGATGTCTTTGATGCCAGGGCTGGAGTACATGTCGAGTTGCCGACGACCTTTTCGCAGCAGAAACTCAATGGCGGCAAAATCTCGTTTGTCAACACTCATTTGGCGAACGAATTCGGTTCTACGGCCTGAAGTTAGACCCTGATCTTATGCACAAATTATCAAGGAGGGTGCGTCACGTGTGTACCTAACGAATTGCTCGAAGTGAGATCGAGTGCTCTTTCGCCATGTCAGTCTTTTCGTTTCAAATCTGCCACATAATCAGACAAGGCCTATCGATCAAACGCTCACCACGGGTTTCTTCCGGCTCTCACGCAAACAGTGGCGGTAAAGGCCCAAGACCTCTCTCTGAAGGCCGGAGTGACGCATCGTGGTAAGTTGAAATAGATACAACACACAGCGATGAATTTGATGAGAAGTTGACGATGCGAAAGGGGGAGTTGAAGTCATAAAGCCGGAAAGCTAGAGCCTAGAGGTCATAAAGCCGGCCTAGCCCGGGGCTACCCATTGCCGATCGGCGCAACCCGAGGTAAATCCGGCCAGGCGCATAGTTTCGTTGAAAAGCCGATAACCAGAGTTTGAGAAACATTGTGCAATCCGTCCAATGCCAATCGCCAAAGACGCGTATCGCGACATATCTCAAGGTGCAGTTGTATTCACTTTATCCACTATAACTTTATCAATTCTTGATCAATTCGCGTTTTCTTTGTAGAAATGAGTTCTCTGCAGTCTGAAGATGATACTCTACGGAATTGGATCGATCCCGATACTGGGAAGCTTAAATTCTCGCGCTTCCACGAACACAATCGTGATGAACGAACTATCGCTGGCGCTGACCTTTTTCGAATCCAACACTTCAAGACGATGATCAAAGCTTCTAAGGCGTTACGGGTACCATACCAACGCCTGAGATCACGAGTTCAAGGTCATCGGCCTGTCGAGCGAACGGCGGTCATAACAAGGCTTTATCACCAAAAGAAGAAGCCGAGGTCTTGACGTGGGCACATCGGCAGATAACTCAGTGTCACCACATTGAGGGTCGGGCTCTCGTGCAGCATGCCAACGCGATCTTCGCTGCTCGAGGAGTTTGTCAACCTGACAAACAAGCTTCACAGAGATGGGCACGGCGATTTATCAAGCGGAACGCTCATATCTTCAAGCGCACTGCGACGCATTCTCGTGATGCTAAACGAAAGGCTTGGGCAAATAGATCAAGCGAAGAAGAGCCCTCAACTCCTTCAAAGGCACAAGAAGGCAGAGCCGACGCCGTGAATCCGCAAAATCCTCCCTCCACGCCCGAGACTGTAAGAAACGACTCTGATAGCTGATAGCTGAAACCAACAGGCGATAACGTCAAGCCGAACTACAACAAGTCAACGTGGCAGACCATATCCAGATGAGATGAGGGAATGGAATAACTTCCTCGGAGAACAACAGGATTTGTTTGAATAAATATTCAATGCTTTCCCCCCGGAGTACCGCGGTTTACACTCGATAAATAAATCTCGAGGCTCCCTTCTGCGAATTTTGGCCTGGAGAAAACGCAAAGGCTGTCCGGTTGGAGATGACCCGCGTCGTTACGGCCAGTTGGAGCCGGACGCTCTCATGCAGCCCCTCTCCGGGGCTCAGAAGCATCCCGTAAAGAGCGAACGGACTTCATTGTACTGTCAACCTGAAGCCCCACGGCAAGTCCGTCCAGTAATTGCATCCTATCAAAAACATGCCTCACTGGTTCTTCAATATTAAGGGAGATGAAGTCGTCGACATTCCTCTCTGCAGCGATTGCCTTGGTCAGTCCGCTGAGACATTCCAGTCCGTCTATTGAGTGCAAACCGCGATACTCCGGGGGGGAAGCATTGGATGTTTCTTCGAACAAATCCTGTTGTTCCCTGAGGAAGTTATTTCTTTCCCTTTTCTTCATCTGGATACGGTCTGCCACGTTGACTTGTTGTAGTTCGGCCTGTCGTTATCGCCTGTTGGCTTCAGCTATCAGCCATCAGCCGCGAGTACAGAACAGCATGACAACCCCTGATATATTCGAAAATCGTCGAGCACGACGGATATAGATTAGCAGAAGAACAGCATCTTGATACACCAAAATGGCCTCAGATGCTACGGGTCAATCAATTCCAGACGATCCGTGTCACGGTCTGTACAGTGCCGTCTGTGCAGGAGTGACAATGCACTATATAACCATGATCAAGCTGCTGCCATGCAACTTGGTCACTTGACCTTTTGGGCGGAACGGGTGGTTATGCGTTTCTCACAATCCTCACCGACCTGAAGGGCCACGTATGCACGTATGCCACCACCCGATTCCAGCGTTGAGTATCGGAAGTGCCTGAGATGCTCCAAAACCAAGCCACTCCAAGACTTAAGTGCTGGCGAAAGGCAGGATCTTATGTGACAGGGATGCACATTCGATAAGGCGGTCACAGACATCTCGGGCAAGGAATTCACTCCAGGGCATACCTACGTCGCAGTTTTTCGTGCCGAGAGTTTGCAAGGCATCATGTTTGATGGCCCCTTTAACCTACCATACATCACGACGAAGCCCAACACGGACCGGCTAGCTGATCTCAAGCGTCTCAAGGCACAGGACGCGATGAATGGGCTCACTGACACTGATATGAACCGAGAGCTCATGACTGCTGTGATAGACTGTGGCGAGGACCTCAGTGATGCAAGCAGCGATGACCTCTACGGTGCCGAGGACATCTCCGGTGCTGGTTGAGGAGGCGTCACAGACTACGCAGATAGGAACGAGGTGGCAGGTGACGTACTTTGCTTTGATAGAAGATCTAGAATAGAACAAATTGAGCTCGTAAAAGAAAAGGAGGAGACACTGCCGTTAAGCGTATTTCTACCAACTGCTCAACAACGCTGTCGAGAAGGCATGGCCAGCGGCAGCGCCCCCAGAGGATCGCCGGATCCAAAATGAGACCACGTGACTTACGTCGCCAGTTTTGCTAATGTACATAGTTACTTCTAGGCGCCTGGCACAGCTTCGCGTCACGGCATTTTACCACGTCGCCCCGTGCTATGCTCTGATAGACTAATCTGACTCTTTCATAACAATTCAGTCGCAGTCTACTCGTCTCTGTGCATCCACACACCCATCCAATCTCCGTTCCTCTTTGCAATCAGTATTACTGTCAACATCAGCCTACATTGATCATGCATGAAAATGAGGCCAACGAGCTGCATCAACGCCTGTTGGAGCTCGAGGAGAGGAATAAGATGATTCTGCAGCAGCTCCAAGAAAGGATTCAGCAGGTCCAGGAAAATGATCAGCAGATCAAGGAAAGGGATCAGCAGATACAGGATTACTATCGGTCAAAGCAATTAACAACCTTTTGCGAATACGTCGAGGGCTGTCATGACACTTTATGTTATGAGCTGGCCTTCTAGCCCAACGGTCGACTCGATACAAATGGCAGCACAACGAGTACATATTCAACAGCCTATCCAGTAGAGTTAAGGGAGTGGGTTGGCTTTGTGCCATGTGGATGAACAAAAACTCTTATTCGACGAGATCTGCGATGCATTTCCCCCCGAGCATCGCGCCTTTGACCCCCCATGCTCTCAGGAATTTCTCAGAAAGCACTTCAATTCACTCAGGCACGATGTTGAGAGGTTCATTCGTTACAATATTGAGGGATCGGTGATGATGATCTTGGAAAACCTGCAATCACTGGACGGACTTGACAAAGGACTTCGATTTGGCGGGAATCTTGTGTTTGATCGTTCTTCTCACAAAACCTCCACGACCCCTGATGAGTTTGTAGACAGCGGAATTGCAGCATCGGAGTCTGATATACCAACTCCCTGCGACAGTGGACGCTCGGGACCGGACAGGCTTTGCGTTCTCTCCAACCCCGAACTCACAAGGGCATCTCGTACCCTGCTCTTTGTTTGCGAATCTGAGAACCATAATCACCTTCCCATTGAACGACTGCGAGAGGCGCTTCGGTCGGCGACAGAGTTTGGGCATACCGAGCAGTCTACGGCTTTGAATGCGAAGGTAGAGAACGGCGTGGTGCAGTTGTACGGCTAGGTATCTCATGGAAAGCTCCACTGGATTTGGCATCCTCGTCACGGTCCAAGCATTGGTATTTCTCCGCGTTGATTGGGACAATCCTGGTACTCTGTTCTATCATATTGCGGCGCCAGCTGAAGATGTAGCACAAGCTATGGCTAGTGACGCTGCTCGTGGCATATCAGAAGCCACCAGCAAGAGAAACAGTCTGTTCTTGTCAGCTGTCGGCCAATACCTGGCGTTCACATTAATGGCGATGAGGCATCCTCGCCTGCCTGGACAGGAAGCGCGCCTCAAACTCATCAAACACTCGCCCTGGAAAGGACGTGGACGTGAACACAAAAGCGGTGCCTCAGACAGGTCCGGATATTGCACAGATGATAGGAACATTCGAGGACAAAGTGAGAAATACACGAAGTCAAATCAGCTAAGCGGAGGAAGGAACCACCGCGCCCAGGATTGGCCATACTGCTCACAGAGATGCCTTTCAGGGCTCGTCCGAGGGGGCGAGCTGGATTGGTCGTGCCCCAACGTGACGCTTCACTGCCAGGGAAAGGCAAGTGAAGCAGGTTTCATCCATAAGCGTCATTCTATCAGTCATTCAGAGTGACTAGGCCTCCTCTAGACAAAATGGTCCGATTCGAGATCCCCCGAAGCAGGTTCATAGAGCAGGCCGAGCAGGCTATGGGGTCTGTACATGACAGGGGCGTGCTGCACGGGGATGTGCGATGGGAAAACATCCTGTTCAATCCTGAAACGAGCGATGTCATGGTGATTGACTTTGAGCGAGCTAATTTGCTCGACAAGTCAAGGTCGGCGGGACAAGACGCGGGCGTTTTGAAGACCCCCAGAAGGACCATAGAGCAGCTACGCCGTGAAGCGCGGGATGGTGTTCTCTTTGCTGTACAAGAACGACTGCTTACTTAGCTGCATTTCGCTTGCTGTCTTTTTTTTTTTTTTTTGAGATGGACATACTCAAGTAACCAAACCCGGCGTCCTCTTCCGTCTCTAACTCCCCATCCAGACAGCCGGTACGGACGATGGGACATCGGATTATTGAGTTTGGTTGCTTGAGCATATTCATCAAGATCTTTTGTGTCGCTTGTTGCTGCGCCATCATTAGCTTCTGCGCCTCACGTTCTTTCTTACGCGCCTCCTGGTCCGCTTTGCGGGACTCCTGCGTGGTACAGACTTTCACGTTCCGCTGGGGTCATCTTTGCCGCGATAATGAAGTCGATACCCTTCAGCAGCCATCATCTTTCGCAATATAGCCTCATACACTTAACACGCCCGGGAATCAATAGCGGTGAGCGACTCGACATGGAAGCGTACGCTTCTGACATTGTCTAACATTGTTGTGCCTTCTCAGGATTGACGACACTTGTGGGAGCCTGGAGGGAGCTGTGCGTCCGAGGACATTAGCTCTTCACGTTCTTAACAGAATTTTGAAAAGGCCAACAATGTTAGGAGCGTACGCTTCCATTTTGAGTTGCTCACTGCTAATGGCTCTCGGGCGTGCTATGACTCTAAGGCTATATTGCGAAAAAAGAATGGCTGCTGAAAGATATCAATCTCACTTTCGTGGCGGCACGGATGCTGTTTGGGACGCAGTAGCAAAAGATGCCGCTACTCAAGCGCAGAGATACGGACGGGTCTGAATCACCGCAATGAGGACATGGTTACTAGTTGAGATGCAGGAGCTGAAGGAAATTGTTATGATTGATGAAAGGATGCTTTTTCAGCGCCGTGGAAGATAAAGGTCCATTCAATGTCATGGCTCGATACAGCCATGCGAAGGCCGGATCACTCTGGCTTGCGTCCGTACACAGCATGTACCATCACATAGCTATGAACTCTGGGGTTTCGGATTGCCTTACGCACAGTCGCGAGCCAAACATGGTACTCGTCTTCTGGCTTTTGGAGACTTTGCCAAAGCATCTGAGTGTAACCTGGTAACCAGAGGTAAGTATTGTTCACTCTTTCACGACTATAAGTATAGAAAAAGGGACTTCCGTACCTTGAAGGTCACTCTCCAAAGCCTCTCGAGTAAAACGCCCGACTTCAGCGAATTTTCGATCCTTTGCCCAGGGACCAACAGGAAGCTAGTGGCGAGTCAATTCCCCTATTACACGTCCAAAAGACAGTCAGATAGCAGCACATACTTTGTATCGAACAACCCTTTTGTCGATGAAGCCAGCGTCGTCAAATGATTGTTGCTGTATCTCTTGCACGAAGAACGGACGTTTCAAAACCTTGCCGGCCTCTCGGAATAGATCTCCATACGAGGCAAGAACAGGTTCCAGTTCGATCGTCCCGTCGTCGCTGCGGAAATCAACATCGTACTCGACAGACTGTACCCATCCTCCCGGCGCACAGCATCTATAGGCTTCTTTGAAAAGGTCTGACCAGTCTTGAATGCCGCCCACGATGTAGCGGATGTGGATAAAGTCAAAGTGGTTGTCATTCCAAGTCCATTCGAGCGCGGCGTCGTCTATTTCGAAGCAAACGTTTGGTGGAACCCACTGTGGTTGACAAGGAGAAAGATCTGTACCAATGACTGAAGCATTTGGAAACTGGTCGGCAAATTCACTATTCGAGCGGTGTGAGCACACGGACATATTTTATCGGGATTTGGTGCGGTCGCACATTGCCCAGATGCCTGAGAAGTGGTCAGCCACAGCCACATGTGATGAAAGGCGGATTACAACTCACCGGATCCCGTACCGACGTCAAGCACCCGCTGAAATGATTACTCGATTAGTATTGAAGAGAAAAACCTATGGTGCGTCTCAGTCTCTCAGGGCGCCTAGCTGGCACATACATGGATCTTGTCTTTCTCAAGTGGTGCCAGAAATAACCGGTCGTCAAGAAGGGTCGTCAAGTAATGGTGGCTAAAAGTCCCGTTAGCGTGCAATTCGGCCGAGAATGTGGGCTCGTGGTGACAAGAACCATAATTCCATCGACTCGAGCTGCTGGTCATCGTTGGGAACGAAATAGTTGGCCGTGAACTTATCACTATGATAGGTGCGGCCATGGATTTGACGGTACTCGAGGATGCTGGACGCAACAGACGTTGTGGAACTTTGACTGCGACGGACGTCAGGAAATTAGAATGACATATGGATTGTGAGGTTCACAAACTTTTCGGAGAATATAGAATCGATTTCATCTTGATCATTGATCTAAAAGATGACGTTAGCTTCCCGTATCTGATTCACTCTGGCACGCCCATGTTTACAGGAATTTCCTCTGCCTCAATCAGGCCATCCCCTTTATGGGGTGGACTCTGGTCATTTGCTTGTGCTGTAGACATGGTAGATGAAGTCACGGAAAAGGCAAGCAAGCCATCACCGGGTAGAGCGGGAACTTGGCTAATAAAATACGCACATGAGCTACATATGTATGTGCATAGTGGAGTTTCGAGCAAGCTGCAAGCCAAGAAGTCATCTGACCAACAAGTTGGAGAAAGGTTGCATACATATTACAGCCTACAGGTACGAAGTATGTACTACATAGGTAGTACATACCTTGCCAGACCAGTCCCATCCTTGCAGTTCCAGCTCCTCGTCGATGCACATACCGCGAGCTCTCCCGATGTCCGACCTCGGGTACATACTTGCTATGTAGTGTAATATGTTACATGTAGCCGTCGTAATCTTATCGATGTGCCCTTCAACGTCTCCGCCTTCGAGCATCGCCCCTAATAACGCCCATCAAGCATAGTTCGGCAGACTTGCCGATATGTAGCGGAAGAGCGGAAGACGCGATATTGCCAATGGAAGAGCTGCACCTCCTAGCAATGTGGTGCCGCATTCTACGATGTACATACCTACCTGGTAGTTTGCTTCGCCCGCGGTCCAACAAGTTCCACACTAACCCCTCTTTTTGCAGAAACCAGCTGCAGAAGCAACCTCATCGTCGGAGAGGAATAAGAAATCGTACGACTCAGGTCCGAGGCTGATCTTCTGCAGCTTATTCACCGCGCCGATTCGTACACGCCTTCTCCATGCGCTTCAAAGATGGAGCTCTGAGTCTCCAAGGACCAATCGGTTGGGAGCGTGCAGGCCTGGTACCCTTGTCACCCTAGACGAGCTACATATGTAACATGTTACATGTTTTGAAAATTGAGTCTTGACTCTTGAGAAGTTGAGACGCGAGACTCGAGAGCGCTCCTGTGGGCCACACGTGACATTACGATGGATGATGTGATAGGCCTGAAATCTGGATATCCTTGTCGAGCGAAAGAGAAAGCCATCGTTATTTCACGTTGGATGGTTGAAGCCGGTCAGATAAAGAGGCTCCGACCAGACAAGGCAATGAATGGTCCGGCGGAAATATTGTGTGTCGCGAGAAGACGTGTTAAGATGCCCCAAACAGCCACATTGTCAAAGTTCCCGCGGTACGTGCCAGATTAGATAAGTACATATTGAACGTCATGGCCTGATATAGGTAGCTCTGCGAATGCCGGGTCACTCTGGCTTACGTCTGCCGTCTGTACACAACCTGCGCCGTTCCCATCCATAGCTGTGTACCTTGGGGTTCCGGACCGCCTGACGTATAGCCTTAAGCCACACCCGATACTCATCTTCTGGATTTTGGTGACTTTGCCAAAGCATCTGGATGTAGCCTAACAACCAGATTTTGGAACAGATCCGTAAGGTATAACAAATGTATACCTACGTGCACACTGAGTGGGTGGCTAGCAAGACGAATTTGAGAGTTTGTTCTGGTTGATCTGACAGTCAAGGTCGAGAGAAAGGTTGGCTAGCCAGGCAAAGTGCGTGGTCTGGACAGAAGTGACCGTGAAGTCCTATATCTTTGGTTGTGATAGAAAGACGACAAAGTCCACTGTCCTCTATCTTCTGGCAGGTCGGCTAGCGCAGCCGAGTGTGTGGCATCTCGCTAGGGTCTCGTTGCGTTTGCACTCTCGGCAATTGCCAGCGTACCTGCCCAGGCCATCACACCAGTAGTGTTTGATCAGACCACCGTGAGCCTCACCGATCAGAGGTCTTCGAAGAAATATTATATTCGGCCATCGACAGTGTCTGTGTCACGATCAAATGGCTTTCGTGCGATCTCAGCTGGCGGTCCACCGTCCTGGTTCTCTTGAAGATCAAATCGATGAGGCCGCCGCCTTGAGGCATAATCAAGGTATCGCCAGCTTCAACGGCAGCAACTGGAATGTCTATGCGGTCGACGGGAGTCATAACGAGATCTCTCGTTCCAGTCACCCACGTGCTTGCTACATTGTAGAATTGACAATCGTCTCTCGGCTGTATACGGACATTTGCCCAGGAGATAGGTGAAGTTGAGCTTTCTTTATCATTGTTATTGACGGTGGCTGTGTTTCCGCGTTTGTGCTTCTTTGTCTGCTTTGCCCTTGAATTCTGGTGCACGGTCCTGACATGTATGTTCCTTGACTCTTGACGTACATACAACTGTATGTACATATGTACGTATGTAAAAATTCCCGACAATGACTGCATGAATGTACATACATACATTAAGCATGTATGTACGTACCTAGAATGAGCCCCCTCGACGAATCGGATATCGGGCGCAACGGCTGGCAACCTGCGCAGGTCACGACTCACAGACGCGTTGTCATCGCCGGGATGGGGCCCATGTCCAAAAACGGACAAGCGGCCTTTGGACCGAGCCAGCGAGCCCGCAAGCAGCCAGCAGCGACAGCTCCTGATACGTAACCAAGGTTCTTTGGCCTGCGATGCTATATCCGTGTTTGGTGTACCGTTTTGTGAAGAGTAGTCTTTGTCTTCCCAAAAAGAATCTCAATTCGACAGGATTAACAAGAAGAGCCACGGCAGAAACGAGGTCCAAGAAAGAAGAAAAGAAGACCAGCAGCCATACCAGCAACCTCTTCCTCAGGCTCCTCCTCCTCCTCCTCCTCCTCCTCTCCGCATTCCACCTCACAGCTCTGAGCTCATCTCACCTTACATCTGATCTCACCTCGCCTCACATCTCACATCTCACCCGCGCACACCAAATCACCCAACCCATCCATCTCACCATGGCTCCCGTCATCTCCCCTCCCTCCCCAGCCCTCCTCCTGGCCCCCATCCTGCCTGCCCTCCCAGCCGCCGCCGCATCCCCCCAACCCGCCCCCCAGGTCCTCCCGCTTCTCTCCCCAATCCTACGCCAACGCGTCCAACTACTCTCCGGCCCCGGCTCCAGCTCCGGCCCCGAACCCTGGCTTCGCCTCCTCTGCTACGATACCGCCAAGGCAGTCCGGCTCGCGGACCTGGTGAGCGGGCCGGCCCTCGAGCCGCATCCCGTGTCTGGAGAGGTAGAAATCGACTGGGATTGCGATGCGAAGACGCGATACCGGCGGTTAGACCAGGAGACGCTGCAGGCCCTGGTGGTGTTATCCGAGGTTGGCCTAGCTTTCCAGCTAGTATACTGCCTTCACGATGAGGAGGGCATCGACGGGGCCAACGGATGGCGCATCGGGGAAGTCACAACCGTGGAGACATCTTCACCGTTTACCCAATTTGAGGGCGCGGCTTCCATAGCGGAGGCAGAGCGTCTATATACGGAGGACAAGTCTGGACGCAAAGATGTTTCTTCGAGGGGGGGGAACGATGGGGGAGTGCTGCAGAGGGATATCCAGGAGGGTGGCAAGAACAGCAGCGGCAGCAACAAAAACAATGATGCCAAGGACGGGAATAATAGGAGCGGTGGTGGTGATGTTGCGGAGGACGAAAACGACGACGATGACTACTGGGATCTCTACGATAAGACCCCCGCGCAAACACCCATGGGGAAGAACCGCTCACCTGCTCCGGTACAAGCCCAGGGGGGGACGCCCTCCGCTGCGGCTGCGGAAGATGCCTATTTTGCGCAATATGCGCATGTGCAACCTGCGATGGATAACCATGATCCGGATGAGGAAGCTCAGGCGCAACAGCTACTTGATGTGAATGTGGCTGGCTCTGTGGCCGCGCGGGCACCGGCGGAATGTGAACCCCCGACTTTGCAGCAACCGCATCCTGACTCGCCGACTGCGTCTCCTGCTGCGAATACGATTGCGCATCTGGAACAATGCGCTGGGAATCAGACGCGTAATGAGTTTAGTGTGAAGCAGCATGTTAGTCGCACTATACGGAGCTTGGCAATGCTTGCTACGGCGAGTGGGATTGATGCTGAGGAATTTAGTAGTCTGGTGAAGACGGAGCTGGAGTTGCTGAGTATGGTGGATGAGTAGGTCTTGCGGGATCCTAAGATGTGGTATGGATTTTAAAAGAGGTGTTTGACCATATGGAGAGCATGATAGAGATGGACGAAAGAGTCATCAGCGTGGGCACTGACTGGCATGGAGAATGGGGGGAGGGTGTTGTTTTGGCTACAGTAATGAAGCATATGTTGTTATACTGCGGCTGAGGAAGCAAGCATATTCCGGCTATCTCTTTTCTTTAAGCTTTGCTTTTCATTGTGCGTCATTTGTCTCGGGTCTTGTACATATCAGCCAAGTTCAGCGCTGATGATCCGTATCTGTTTGTCCTGTTTGAAGGGATTGTACTAAAATACAGACATGGCGATTTTCTCGTGTATACTTACTCAGGGGGAAAAGTGGTTACTACACTGTCTGCCACTTTCCGTGATCAAACTGGGTGCGCGTTTCTCACCCTACTTTATGCCAAGGCGGCGTGAATCTGCCTGGGACGTCCGACGAGCGTTCATGTGTGACTATGTGTGCACACAGATGCATCCTCTTTGTCCGATGAAAGAAGGCGTCCTCTTTTTCGGTCCAAGATGTGCCTGCGAGCCTGCGAGGCCTCCCGGCAGTCCCAGTATCCCGCTAGGCAGCCCAACTTCCAAGCATGCCCACCAAGCATGCTCAGTGCCGTCCCAGTCCGAGTTCTCCTAAGCGTGCAGGTAAACTCGTTTCGTAATCCATTCACTCATTGCATTCATCAAAATCGTTTCGTCATAGGCTCGTCCTCCCTCACTGCTCAAGAACAAGGCTATCCAAAGCCATCCGCGCCGACTCAACAAGCCTCACGCAATCCCTCTGGTCCTCCGGAATCGGCGCAGAATGACGCACCAAGTACTTTGACTGCCTCGGGACCCTCCCCGCCTTCACAAGCTCATCCATCATCTCATGACGCACCCGAGCAGTCCGATCCAGATGATTCACCACATCCTTCAACCCCCGTTGCAGATGCCGTCCCGTGGGCGACTCGCCCGTCTTCCCGCCCAGACCATAGACATCCAATTTAAGGATCGACCGCACGGTGGCTTGCCACACAGCTGGTTCGAGAGCCTTGTTATCATATGCTTTAAGGGCAGAGCATGAGCCTTGCCCGTCCAGGACATGTCCCCACAGGCCGCCAATGTCCTTGAAGGAGAACAAGATTTGTCGTTTACTTTCTATGGCTGCGTCTGTTTCGCTGTCAATCATCTCGAGGATGGTGGCGTAGGCGTTGCACGCAGAGGGGACGAGTGCGCCGAGGTACATCATGTTTTGGAGGGCTTGTACAGGAGGAGGCTGGAGGGGGTCTCGCAACAGCCAGTTGGAACAGTAGGGACAGTCGAGGACATCTTGGGCGACTTTGGTGGCACTTCGCGTTGCTCTCATCGCGGAGGGCACGTCAGAAGGGAGGTGATTCAGGGAATCGATCGCCAAGTACAATGATGAGAGACATCCGCATGAAACATTGGTAAAAGTCCGCGGTTGCTGGATCGCTGCTGTTGTGCCAGGCTCGGGAGAGGCACCAGTGCTAGGCACGGTGCTTAGTACAGAGGGAGGAGTCTCCTCTGGAGGCTCTGGAGGGTGAATATGTGTTGATACGCATTGTTGCAGGGAGTCGCTGATGTCCTTGGAGATAAACGACGCGCTGAGTTCTGGCTCGTTGAAGTCGATGCCCTGGAGAAGCTCGATGCCGGTGCCTGCCGCGCCTGTGCCATTATTCAGAAAATCCAACGGAAAGCAATAGTCCCCGAGATTGTCATTGTCGGATGCAAAGATATCAGACGGATATGGATGTTGAGGAAAAGAGTAAAGCGCAGGACTAGCAATATCTCCAAAGTTGTCCGGCAGCACACCCAGGTAGTTTAGGGACTCGTCCACCTGGGGCAAAAGGTCCAAGTCTCGCGTAAAGGCAGTCTCCTCGGCGCTATTCCAAGGCACCGTCGAGCCACCATGTGACGGCCGCGGAGACTGCGAAGCTATCGTCCGAATGTCCAGCGCAGGAGGCTCCGCGGTAGCACGACGCTTCCGGGGTCGACCCATGGGCTTCTGGGCCGAGTAGACACATGTGATTCCCTCGTGCGTGCATCTTGCACAGCCACCAGGGTCTTTGGAACAAGCTAATTTCCTGCTTCCTGCGCGTGGTAAGCATATCGAAACCAGTTTGTACCGCCCCTCCCACGAGACATGTCTCCTCATCTCCGGAGTTTCGGTGGCAAAGCAGCATGTGGAAGGGGACGGGCCGACTTACGACACTCATCACACGCGCGATGTTTAGTGGGGGGGCAGGCATGGGATGCACGTGTTGCGCTCGACGTCATGGCTGCTGGTACGGATGCATGTGGATGACGGGAGGATTTGACGGAAGATATTGATAGAGGAGAGCTTGGCGCTGCGTCTTGGAAGTTGGTAGCTTATGATGGTGAGATCTGCCGAGACGTGATGCAGACAGGTTCGGGGACTCGGGGTCGAAGCTGTTGCGGTGGGGCCTTGAGCACGTTGTGCAAGGGTCGTGATTGACATGCGCCGACTCGCGAGACATTCCTCTTCCTGGACAAGCAGCCGTCAGTGGTCACCGAGCAGCCAGATTGAGTTTTACGGAGTACATGGTGAACAATAGTATGTACTCCGTAGATGACTACATACCTACATAGAACTACATACTCATTAGTAGTTTACCTGTTTCTTTAGTTTGCGGACAATAGATTACATCGGATCTTGCGTAGCTTAACTGACAGACCACCGTAGCCCGTAGACGACCCTTGCAAGTCACTACCGGTATGTACATATGTACCTAGCGAGGACGCTGTAACTGGTGAAAATCCCTATTCATCGCCGTAACTTTTTATGCCATGGGAGTGGAGCCCACACCATTCGCAGCCGTAGAAGTGGAGCTTTCGATATGACCACCTCCCCTATGCCACACCCTCTCGCGTACTTCGCTCTCGACGCGGTCACGATGGGGTCGAGCAGAACTAACATCAACTTGCCGTCAAAATCATGAGTCACGATTGAATTCTTATCAAAGTAATTGCTCAACTTCAACTTCATCATCATCATCATGTCTTTCAATCCCTCTTCAGAGCGTCACGCCAACACGCTCATTGACCCCCACGGCACAGCCCTTGACGAGTATGATGGAGGGCAAATCCAATATTTGCTCCCTCTGTGCAGTTTGATACTTTTAACGAGCTTTTTGCCTTCCTATGGCAATGGACCCTTCAGAAAGTAATGGCCTTTTGTAGAACACCTTGAGAAATTATCGCATGATTGACGGGCACCTCTCCGTAACGTACGTCAGGATTTGTAGTGATCGTGGCTCACAAATACCATCTCAATCTACGAGCGTTCGTCGAAAACTTAGTACTCAATCATCGTGGCATCCGTGCTGTTTGAAATGAAGTAGAACAAGATATTTCTGAGCAACGGCAGTTGTACGGGGACGCAATTCTGCAATAGGCAACTAATCTGAGGCACAGCATGGTGTTTTTGTATAAAAATAAAAAAATCGTGTGTTGTTTTGTGTCTGTGTGTTGCTGTTTCTGTCACAATGCGCAACGTGATGTTGAGTGTCCGTAGATACATAGCTGGGAGCCCAGCCATGAAACTATTTCATGCCTTTATCTTCGGTGTTGCGATTATACATCAATGGTGAAGTGATACCTGCCTGATCGCAGAGTTTCGTGACGTTATCCGAAGGGAGTGAAATACGTTCTGATGGGTGTGTGGGTAACCGAGCTGCGCTAGCTGCGTTCAGCGATATCCCATTTTTTGATTGGCATCGATCTTACGGCATAAAAAGTTACGGCGAAGAACAGGGATACCCGTGATTGGTGAGCGTACCGCTACGTCAATAGCAGGAGGAGCCGCGGCGCTTGCAGCTTCGAACTGTCAGACGGTAGACCTCATGAGTCATACGGTACATATACCAATGAGACTTGAGCGGCGCTGAAGATGAAGCAGTTGATGCTGCCTAGGTACATATGTAATCCAAAAGCGCTGCTATCTCTGGTGGTCGCTATTCCGTGAACACTGTCACCGGTCCAAGGACAATACTTCGAAATATCAGACAGCACGGCGCACTTCGGCATCTGCCCCTCCCCTCCACATGATATGTATGTACATTAGGTACTCCGCGATCAAGAGCCCTGTCGACTGTGATGTGTTGCACAAAAGAATGGGCGCAGCCGTCTGGCCACTCTGATGTGCTTTGTTTACCCCTATATACCCTGCGATATGATGCCTCCACGGCCACTCAGCCATGCGATAAGATGGACGGACCGCACGGCAGATGGGTCGATGAACGATGGCCGGAAGCCGGAAGCCGGAAGCATCGGATCGTGGGCATTTCGTGCGCTGCAGCCACATTAGGTATGGAACAAAAGTTAAAACATTCAATTCAATTCAAGACATTAGGACCCCGCGGCAGCCTCCCGCTTGCCGCAGCTAAACACTCCACCTTCACAGGCGCTAATTCGTTGTCCAAACTTTCTACATGTGTACATAGGTATCTTTTCTTGGCTCGGTTAATCCGTGATTCACGTCACGTCGGGCAGTGGGCAACGCCGACGGGCGTTACGCGTCGCCCGAATCCGAAGTTTCCTCAGTGCTTACAGCCTCATGTCAACACCACCAGTTCTCTCGTGGGGGAGAAATCACTTGACAGAAACTCCAATCAATCTCTCCATCATTTGCTTCTTCTTCTCCCTAAGCATCAACGTTCCAATGCATGCACCTCCACAGTCCGCCTTTGCAACTTTGCTGCATCACCCCAAACCATTCACATCCGATGCCTCACCACAATCCGATACATCACACGTCCGATAACGCCGCGCGTATAATCGTACTCTGTAAAAACGAGGAATAGTTTACCTACCTCCCTTGTTCAGAACCGCATCCATGCACAATATTTTCTTTTCTCCCCCCCCCCCCCCCCCTTCATCCACCCAATTGTGTTCTCCATGCCGGCCGTTCCCTGGTCTGACAGTCATTCCCTCACTGGCCCGTTGATTGACCATTTTTATCAGGAGAATGGGCCCTCATGCGCTGTAACACAGCGTTTGGTAGCTCTACAAAAGCGCAACTTGGCGGCCGATCGTGCACCACAGACCGAGACCACGGGGCTTGTGGGCAAACAAGAAATAGAAGAAGAAAAACGCTTATAAGTAACACCCGCCTCGGCTTCTATCTCTCTCTCTCTCGAAAACCCCCCCCCCCCAACCAACAACAAGGGCCGTTGTCATGGCATCTTGAGGAGAACAAAACCCCAACGCGTTTTTCGCCACCGCCACTGCCCGTCGCCGCCGATATCCTTGAAAGATAAACCCCCCCCAACCATTCAACGTCGTTCCCAACATGGAGCGCCTCGAAGACATATTGCGTGTCGAGTATCGCGATTCCTTTCACCAGGCTCTACAGGATGGCAGTGCCAAGCCGTTCCTTTTCCCGTACAGCATGCTGGGCACGATGATCTTGCCTGCGCTGTGGCTCACCATTCCGCACGTTTCTCGGCCATGGGTCTATCAAACGCGGTGGGCGGTCCTGGCCTTCGTGGTGGTGTTTAATGTGCACGTTATGCGCGTGTGTACGAGTACAAACTTTGGATGCGCCTACTCAGGTGGTCTGTTTGCGGCCTGGGGCATCATGCAGACCTTGGGGATGCTTGTCTGGAAGCGTCCGCAGTTTGAGGCCGCGAGGGTGGTCAAGGTGGTCGAGACTGAGACTGAGGCTGAGGCTGAGGCTGAGGCTGAGGCTGATCTTGAGGCGGAGGGGGTGACTAGAGGCCATATACACAAGCGCACGACAAATGGCCACAATGGCTCGATGGGGCAGCAGGGTCTTAGGCTTCGGAATGGAGTCGCGAATGGATCGCTTGAGAAGGTGACTCGGCCGGAGAGCATGAGCGAGGAGGTGGAATATAGATGGCAGAAGTTTCCTGCAGAGGCACCGTTTTTGGATCGGCTGGGCTGGGTGCTGGACTTGATGACGAGTCTTCGAGGAGCAGGTACGTCATGACATTTTGTGTGATGCAATTCTTCGTTTTGTTCCTTCATCTTGTCTTGTCTTGTCTTGTTTGTTTGTTTTTGTTTTTTTTGGGGGGGGGGGGGGGATTTTGTCCTGCAGTCCTCATTCGCATTTTTGGCAAAGCCTTCCGCGAAAAGGGACACGATTTTCTAGCCGGCATTCATGCCATCAGAGCGAATGA